>CAUYPK010113763.1:0-25594 GCA_963574355.1 Loris lydekkerianus | reverse complement strand
TAGCTGGCAACTTAAGCACTGAGCTATGGGCGCCAAGCCTATTTTGTTTACATTTTAATAAAAGGCAAAAGAGTGGGACCCTCTATTTAAAAAAAAAAAAAAAAAAAAAAAATATATATATATATATATATATATATATATATATATACACACACACACACACACACATATATATATATACACACACATATATGGATATATTGTTTAATAAATACAGTATTTTTTTGAATAACGACAGCAACAACAAAACTTTCTCCCTAGGATTCCTTTGCCAATAGGACCAGTGTTTATATCCCTATCAGTCATCCCCCTGTCAATTTCCATGGTAGTTAAAACTTCCAGAGTAGAAAATTCTCCTGATTAACTGTCCAAAAGAGAGGAAAACAAACAAATAAAAACCTAGGGTGTTTGTGTCCAAATTATAATAGCTAGTCATTACCAGTTCTTTATAAGGAAGTGATAATATTAAAAATATTTAAATTTTTTAATACTTTTATAATATATTATAATTTTATAATTATAATTTTATAGTATATAATTTTTATAATTATTAATTTTATATTATAATATATATTATATTATACTTTATATAAATAAATGTATAAAGTACCTAATCTTTTTTTTTTTTTTTTTTTTTTGAGACAGTTTCAGTATGTCACCCCCAATAAAGTACTGTGGTGTTACAGCTCACAGCAACCTCAAACTCTTGGGCTCAAATGATTCTCTTGCCTCATCCTCCGTAGTAGCTATGACTACAAGTACCCACCACAACGTCCGGCTATTTTTTTTTTCCTTGGCAGGCCCAGCCGGTTCGAACCTACCAGCCCTGGTGCATATGGCCAGCACCCTAACCACTGAGCTAAGGGTGCTGAGCCCTTAATCTTCCATTCTAGTTCTTGTGAGCTAAAGAGAAAACTACAGAGCAACAAGTTTTCTTCAGTTTTTCTAGCAAGATTCTTCTCCCCTCTCCCCCCCCACCGCCTCCCGTAAATATGGTTGGCAAATATTTATCTATGCGCTTATGCTTATCTACCACCACACAGACAACGCTCCTGTCTGTTGGGACATATGCATATTTGTATACGTGTGCTGTGTATATACATGTACTTATTGAATGCCTCATATCTACGTGTCTCAGCTGAGCAGGGCTCAGAGGAAGCTACTACAGTAAATATTTCTGTAGGCATTTCTGTAAGACAGATTGCATTTCTGTAGGCATTTCTGTAAGACAGATTGTTACCAGAATAATTATTTGGGTTTTTCAGTTGTTACCAGAATAATTATTTTGGATTTTTCCTCAGTACCAGAATAATTGTTTTAGGTTTTTCCTCAGTAGCCTTTGCTCAGTAACTTCTGGGTCATGTGCTTTCGATTACTTTGGCTTCCTTCTGCTTTCTGACACTGAGGAAGTAGGTATGAACTCTGCAGGAAGGTTTACACCTCTTAGAGATATAAGGAGTGTAAAGCACTACAAGGATTCTTTAGATTAACATTTTTTTATTACCAGTGATATCTTTTTCAAATTTTTAGTTCTACCAAAGGAGCCTCTCACCTGTGCTGCAAATTATGTTGAAATCTAGTCTAACCTTGATGTTTATAACTTTTTTTTTTTTTTTTTTGAGTCAGGATCTCACTCTGGCACCCTGCATAGAGTGCTATAGTGCAAACTCCTGAGCTCAAGAGATCCTTTTGCCTCAGCCTCCTGAGTAGCTGGGACTATAGGCACTTGCCATGACACCTACCTAGTTTCTTAGTTGTTTTTTTTTTTTTTTTTTAAGTTTTTCTAGTTTTAGTAGACATGGGGTCTCGATTTTGCTCAGGCTGGTCTTAAACTTCTAAGCTCAAGTAGTCCTTCCACCTGAGCCTTCCAGAGTGCTAGGATTACAGTTGTGAGCCACCACGCCCAGCCGATATTCACAACTTTAATAGAGAAATGAAGAACATCGAAGTAGAAAGCAAAAATGTATTAAGTGACTAGGGTTATGAGAGTTAACTTCCCATTCCACACTAATTTTAGAGAAATAGAAAAGAATGATTCATTCTTCCTGGGGTATGCAAGGTCTGACAGTTAAGTTCACAGACTCATTCTAGAAAATGTGCTGCATGCCTCATTGCTGAATATCAGCTACAGTCACCTTCAAAGTATTCCCCTTGGGAAGCTATGCACCAAAACCAGCACCTAGTCCACCCTTCAAAGCAATTTTGGAATTCTTTTTTTGTAATGGCCATTAGAGCTGTTGTCGTATTACCCTTAATGTCCTGAATGTCATCAAAATGTCTTCTTTTCAATATTTCCTTTATCTTTGAATAAAGAAAAATATCACTGGGGGTGAGTAGGGAGGGTGTTCCAATACAGTTATTTGTTTACTGGCTAAAATCTCCCTCACAGACAGTGCTGTATGGATTGGTGCATTGTCATGATGCAAGAGCCACAAGTTGCTGGCAAAACTTTAGGTAGTTTTTCATCTAACTTTTCCACAAAGCCTTTCAGCGCTTCCAGATTGTAAAGTTGGTTAATTGTCCATTTGATACAAATTCATAATAAATAATTCCTCTGATATCAAAAAAGGTTAGCAACATTGTTCTGACTCTTGATTTCACTGATGGAAATTTTTTAGTAATGGAGAATTGGGTGGTTTCCATTGTGCATTTTGGGGATGGGGCAGAGTCTTATTTTGTTACCCTCGGTGGACTGCTATGGCATCATAGCTCACAGCAGCCTCAAACTCTTGGGCTCAAGTGATCACCCTGCCTCAGCCTCCCAAATAGCTGGACTACAGGCACCCACGACAATGCCTGGCTATTTTTAGAGATGGGGGTCTCGCTTTTGCTCAGGCTGGTTTCAAACTCGTGAGCTTAGGCAATCCACCTGCCTTGGCCTCCCAGAGTGCTAGGTGTGAGCCACTGCAACCAGCCTCATTGTGCACTTTGATGCTTTGTTTCAGGGTTGTATTGGGGTCCCCATGTTTCTTCACCACTGATAACATGGCCCCAAACATCATCTTGCCTCTCCAAAAGATCTTGGCCAACTTTGATTCTGCTTTGCTTTTCTTTATTGGTGAGCTCCTTTGGGACCATTTTTCCATTCACCTTTCTCATGTCAAGATTTTTAGTTAAGATTTTCCTAACTGTTTCTCCATCTTTGTTTACTTGGTCTGCTATGCTTCTCACAGTCAGACAATGATATTTGACTCACAATTTGATGGATTTTTGCAGTGTTTTTGTCAGTTCTGCTCATTACTGGCTGCCCTGACCTCTCTTCATCAATTATGTTCACTCTCCCCTCAGAAAAACATTTAATCCATTGTATACTGCTGTTTTCTTCATGGCATTATCTCTGTAAACTTGGAGTAACATGTCCCTGATTTCACTCCCATTCTCGCCAACTTTAAAAAGAATTTTAATGTTTGTTTGTTGCTCTAATTCAAGCTCTGACATTCTCATGACAGCATGCAACAACAATAATGAATCCCACTCAGCAAGACACTGCTACACTCCGACACAAACACAGCTGTGAGTCACTGATATCCTCAGGTCAGGAAACCTTACTGAGCTGTTGTACAGTACTCTCAACATAAGTGCATAGTGGCAAGTTCATGAATTCAGTTGTCAAACCTCATAGGAAGAAAATTAGGAAACTATTACTGTTGTAAAACTTGAGTATTGGTAAAAATTGTGCTTTGATCAAAGAGTCCTGACTGCCTAGCCCCCAAACAGTCTTGTTGAAAACTCTGTGGTTTGTGCTGGGTATTTTTTAGTTTGTTTTTTATATCATTGGTTTTATTGCCTTAGTGCTAACTGAAATTTAGAGTAACTTTCTCTTTCACAGCCTTAATCCTTGATTCTTGTTAACTTTGAACCACATATATATAAGATACATTTCTTGTTTTGAAGGAGAGAGGATTTTGTTTTTCTTTTGAAGAGTGAGCACTATGTTCTTTCCCAGTCATTTTGAGTAATCTTTCTATCTTGGTATACCATCTTAAACTGTTCTGCGTTTCCTAAGGGTAGTTTTAGGTGATGTATAAACCATTAAATATTGTAGTAAAGGGGGCAGTGCATGTGGCTCAGTGAGTAGGGCGCCAGCCCCAGATACTGAGGGTGGTGGGTTTGAACCTGGCCCTGGCCAAACTGCAACAAAAAATAGCCAGGGCGTTGTGGTGGGCGCCTGTAGTTCCAGCTACTTGGGAGGCTGAGGCAAGAGAATCACCTAAGCCCAAGAGCTGGAGGTTTCTGTGAGCTGTAACACCATGCACTCTGCCGAGGGTGACAAAGTAAGACTCTGTCTCTAAAAAAAAATAAAAAGAAAGAAATTGTAAAGAGAGAATTTACATTTCCTTAAAAAAAGATGTAGTAAATGCCAGAAAACCGTTTCTGACTGTGGTTCTGTGGTTTAAGCTACAAGCTAAAGATAGCAGTCAGGGTATGATGAGTACCAAGTTTGTTTTTATTATTTACAAACATCTTTTGGCAAGGCATGGTGGCTCACTCCTATAATCCTAGCACTTTGGAAGGCCGAGGTAGGTAGATTGCCTGAGCTCAGGAATTTAAGACCAGCTTGAGCCTTTAAACAAGACCCTGGCTTTACAAATAGAAAAACTAGCTGGGCGTTCTGGCAAGTGCCTGTGATACCAGCTACTTCGGGGTCTGAGACAAGAGGATTGCTTGAGCCCGAGAGTTTGAGGTTGCTGTGAGCTATGATGATACAGCCCTCAATCCCAGGATAACTAAGTCAGACTCAAAAAAATTAAAAAAAAGGTCTTTCGACATAAAAGGTTCTGATTAATTTTTCAGTGAATTTAAAGTTTGACAGTACACTGCTTCAGTTTGAAATAAAGTCTTAACATCTTTTCTTTCATTCTGTAATGACCTCATGGTTAGGTGAAAAGCTACGAGTCCTTGGTTACAACCAGAATGGCGAGTGGAGTGAAGTTCGCTCTAAGAATGGACAGGGTTGGGTGCCAAGCAACTACATTACTCCAGTGAACAGCCTGGAAAAACATTCCTGGTACCATGGACCTGTGTCACGTAGTGCAGCAGAGTATCTGCTCAGCAGTCTAATCAATGGTAGTTTCCTGGTGCGAGAAAGTGAGAGCAGCCCTGGGCAGCTGTCCATCTCACTCAGGTATGAGGGACGTGTATATCACTACAGGATCAATACCACCGCAGATGGCAAGGTAAGACTCGACAGTAAACTACCTCTAGGTGTGAACTGGCTGCTCTGTAGAAATAAGACTTAGAATGGCATGAAATACAGTTTTTATGTCTGATATGAAATAAAATATTTGCTAACTGTGTGGGTTTGGGCTGTTAGAACTTGCTCTTTTCAAAAAGATATGGTAATGGAAATTAAAAACACTGTTATATTATTAGTTTCACTATAAGCTAAATTTAAAGGTGAAGAATGAAGGTAACTGCCAGTATAAGTTAGCTGTTGTAATCATCAGTACACAAATACCCAGTACATCAGCATAGAATTTATAAATTAACCTTGTGTCTTTGAAAAGTATAATAATTTCTACTGGAAAATTCATGGAGTAAGAATTTAGACTTCTAAGACTGGAATCAATCATTTACGTATGTTAACATAAATAGATAATTCAGTCACTTAGCAATTTGTATATTGGAAAGACCAACCATGTTGGTTAGAATGGTTGTGATAGAATGGAACTGTTACATGTTACAAACTATAAAGTATGAAGTTATGTCACTTGTTTTTCTATTGAACAGTAAACTTAGGTTGAATCATTTCTCCCATCCTTCCCCTCTATGTGATTGTGTGTAGTGGTGGGAAAGCACAGGTTTTGGAGGGAGCAGACCTGGGGTTGCTTTGTAACTATGTTGTTTCTTGAGTTTTGTAGCCTCACACAAGCCTCAATTTCCCTGTCTGTAATTAAATCTCAATGTATTAGATTGTTGTAAGGATCAAATGAACTAATTTCTGTAAAACATAATAGCTGGTACAAAGTAGGAAATAAGCAAATTATTCTCTTTCTCTTTTGTACCAATATACATCCATAATATGTTATCTCTTGACCAAACCAAATAGAATTAGATACATAATAATCTAAGAGAGTTACATACCCAACAGAAATGAGTACATGTGTGTACCAGAAGATGTATAGGGAATGTTCATACCAGCATTGTTTGCGTTATCCCCAAACTGGAAACACCCAAATAATTTAACAACGGTAAAATGGATTAATAAATTGTGGTATATTCATAAAATGGAATCTCATACAGCAACAGAAGTGAGCATAATACTGCCACACATAGCACCATTAAAGCAAACCATGGCTGACTGCTTTTTGTAAATAAAATGTTATTAGAATATAGCTCTACCCATTTCTTTGTATATTATCTGTGGTTACCTTTTATTACTAGGCAGTACTGAATAGGGTTGACAGGACTTTATGGCCGTAAGCCTAAAATATTATCTGGCCCTTTACAAAAAAGTAAAGTTGAGTGAAAGGGATTAGTGTTTTTTGGGGGTTTTTTTGTTTGTTTTGTTTTAAGACAGAGTCTCATTATGTTGCTCTCGGTAGAGTGCTATGGCATTACAGCTCACAGCAACCTCAAACTCTTGGGCTTAAGAGATTCTCTTGCCTCAGCCTCCCAAGTAGCTGGTACTATAGGTGCCTGCCATAATGCCCGGCTATTTTTTTTGTTACAGTTGTTATTGTTGTTTAGCTGGCCCGGCCTGGGTTTGAACCCGACAGCCTCCGTGTATGTGGCTGGCGCCCTCCCCACTGAGCTACGGGCACTGCTTGAAAGGGATTAGTGTTTGCCCTGATGAGGAGAACAGGACAGATATGAGGTTTCTTTTTGGGGTAATGAAATGTTCTAGAGTTAGATAGTGGTAATGTTTGGACAACCTTGTGAATATACTAAAAACCACTGAATTGTGTATATTAAAATGGTGAATTTTCTGGTATATCAAATATGCTGCAATTAAAAAAAACTTAAGTAAAAGAAAGCAGACACTACAGGTAAAGCTTTAAGTCATTAGAAGTCAAAATAATGGTTACCTTTGCAGGGGTAAATAGATGGGGAGGGCACAAGGGAGGCTTGAGGGGTGTTAACAATTCTTGGTGTAGGTAATATTTGCATGGGTGAATTTATTTTGTAAGAATCATCAGTTCTCCATTTATGAATCATATACTTTTCTGTATACAATAAGACAGAAGTTTCTTTTTAAAAAATAACAAATTCCCTTGGGAGGTATGGCCAAAGATTGCTCTTCCTTTATACATCCTAATTGCTTATCACAAATTAACAACTGATTTGTTAACAACTTTCTGAAATCAAATTGTGACTCTTCTTTTTTTCTTTTTTTGAGATAGAGTCTCACTATGTCACCCTCAGTAGAGTGCCGTGGTGTCGTCACAGCTCATAGCAACCTCAAACTCTTGGGCTCAAGCAATTCTCTTGCCTCAGCCTCCCAAATAGCTGGGACTACAGGCGCCTGCCACAACGCCCGGCTATTTTTTGTTTGTAGTTGTTGTTTGGCAAGCCTGGGCTGGATTTGAACCCTCCAGCTCTGGTGTGTGTGGCTAGCACCCTAGCCACTGAGCTACAGGCACTGAGCCCAAATTTTGACTCTTCTTAAAAGAATGGCCTGGGCACTCAAATGCACATGGTACTTAAATAAAAAGAAATCATAAAATATTTGAATACTCTCCTCCTACCAGAAGAAGTCTAAATGAGTACTTTTCAAATTATGTTCTGGGCAAGATTCTGAGGTGCCTTGGATAGAGGGAGCTATAACACCACTGCAGTCTCAAACTCTTGGGCTCAAGTGATCCTCTTTCCTCAGCCTCCTTGAGTAGCTGGGACTACAAGCATGTGCCACCATGCCCCAGTAGTTTTTCTCTTTTTAGTAGAAAGGGTCTTGCTCTTGCTCAGGCTGGTCTCAAAGTCCTGAGGTCAAGCAGTCCACCTGCCTTGGCCTCCTAGAGTGTTATGGTTTACAAGCCTGAGCCACTCTGCCTGGCCTCTGAGGGGGTATTTTAAAAATTTTTACAAGAACCAAGTCCTTGCTTGCCTGCTTTAATCGTAGGGTCTCAGAGTGCAGTGGTATCATCACAGCACACTGTAACCTCAGACTCCTGGGCTCAAGTGACTCTTCTACCTCAGCTTCCTGAGTAGCTGGGATTACAGGCATATGTCACCATGCCTAGCTAGTTTTTCTTTTTCTTTTTTTTTTTTTTTTGACTGAGTCTCACTCTGTCACCCTGAGTAGAGTGCTGTGGTGTCATAGCTCAGCAACCTCAAACTCTTGGGCTCAAGAGCTCCTCTTGCCTCAGCTTCCCAAGTAGCTGGAACTATGGTGTGAGCCACTGTGCCTGGCTTAGGTTTTCAATTTTTTGTAGAGATGTAGTTTTGCTGTTACTCAGGCTGGTCTCAAACTCTTGAGCTCAAGTAGTCCTCCTGCCTTGGCCTCCTGAGTAGCTGGTACTACAGCCATGAGGCACCATAGCTGGCCTAGTTTTTCTATTTTTCTTTTTTTGCAGTTTTTGGCAGGGGCTGGGTTTGAACCCTCCATCTCTGGTATATGGTGCCAGAGCCCTACCCCTTTAAGCCAAGGTGCCACCCAGTTTTTCTATTTTTTGTGAGACATAGTTTTGCTCTTACTCAGGCTGGTCTCAAACTTCTGAGCTTAAGCAGGAGTCTAGGAGTACAGGCGTGAGCCAGGGCACCTGCCCCCTTTTGTCTATATTTGAGTTCCTCAGTCTTGCTGCTTAAAAAATACTTGAAGACCAATGAGCTAGATGAGATATCTTGAAAGTTTTTCTCCCAGTACTGGGCTGACTTAATTTGGGAAGAATAGGAAGAGTAGTTTAAATAAGATCAAACTGAAGTTCTGTGTTTCCCCTTGCCGTCATCATTGCACTCTTTTATTTACCTCAGTTAAGGTAACCTCCGATCTTTATATATTTTGGCTAGTGAAATAAGGGCTTAAAAAAAAAAAAATCTTGATTTCTTTTCATGTTGTTAGCTTTTCTTCTTTTCTCACCAGGTATATGTGACTGCTGAGAGTCGCTTTAGCACATTGGCAGAGCTTGTTCACCATCACTCTACAGTGGCTGATGGGCTGGTGACCACATTACACTACCCAGCACCCAAGTGTAACAAGCCTACAGTCTACGGCGTGTCCCCCATCCATGACAAATGGGAAATGGAACGAACAGATATTACCATGAAGCACAAACTTGGGGGCGGTCAGTATGGAGAGGTTTACGTTGGCGTCTGGAAGAAATACAGCCTCACAGTTGCTGTGAAAACACTGAAGGTGGGTTGCTGAGGATTATAGTTTTCAGGCATCTTTTTCTTTTGTGCTCAATCACTTGGAAATACCAGCATGCCCTTCTTTATCTTTGGAACACTTTCCACCCACTGGTGCCAAACACATCAGCAAATTGTGGTGATTAACCCTACTTCCATCGCTGACAATGCAGGGACAGGTTGTTCTCTGCAATGCGGTGAAACCCATGTGTGGGAAAGATTTGTCTCTGGAGGCTGTTGGTGTAGGTCTTGGTGGGAGGTTAGAAGCAAATTATAAGTTATAAAAGCAAAACAAGCTGTTTTGCTTCCTGAGAATGAAACCTACTGGGTTTGAGCATTGCTATAGAATCACCCGGTTCTCTTTTACTGTGTCCTTTATCTTCCTGCTTCTTGCTCTGCCCATATCTTTGCAATTAGATTACTTTTTCCTCTGAATACTCACAGAAATCTTTTTCCTGACGTTACTGTATCTTTTCAAGTATCTTGGTATCAAATTGTAGGGTTTTTATTCATTTGATTCTCTAAAGATTCTCCCAGAGCCTCAGGAGCTTTGGTATATCACTCATAAAAGAGCTATTCTTTGGCTAGTAGTATTGGTCATTTCTGTTTATTAAGCATATTCTGCTTGTGAAGCAATACATGAAGCCTTCCATACCTGCACTGCTCCTTAAAAAGCTGATGGTCTAATCAGGAAGGGAAACATGTCAGTAGTCAACTGCTCTGTCTCCGTATTCCAAGGCTGAGACATCTAGAGATGTAAACTGAGAGAGAACTGAATCATCCAACCCAAGTCTCCTGCATTTCTGTTGAGTGGACATGATTGCCAAATTTTTATCATCTGATGATTTTTACTCCAGTTTCTAATATTGGATAAATTCAAGGGCAGTTTTCTTAGTTGGACTTCAGTGGAAGCATATTAAAATAATATGCTAAAATATTCAAAAGACACTCTCTTTTACTTTTAAAGCTGAGGTTTTAGGATGGTGAGTTGATTCAAATGATTAAGATGGGGGTTTGTTCCTCTCCTTTTTTTGTTCTCTCTTGCCTTTCCAGGAAGATACCATGGAGGTGGAGGAGTTCCTAAAAGAAGCTGCAGTGATGAAGGAGATCAAGCACCCTAACCTGGTACAACTCCTAGGTGAGGAAGCTTGCCTGAATCCTGTTTCCTCACTTAACCTCCCAGCCCTTTGTTAACAGATTCTTCTTTGAATCACCCTGGAGAAAGCTCTCAGTGTTAATCCATTTCAGTAAATAGCTATCATTTTAGTTAGGAGGCTCTGTGTTTCAAAATTGCCCAAAATACAGTGGCCTGGATTGATTTCAGTACATAAACCTGCTTAGTTTGTGGTAGTTGCCTCAGATTAAAAGTTCAGAAGTGTTCAAAATGTTACTAAGCCAAAAACTATCACAAAATAGTTTTATAAAACAAAGAACCATTAAGCAAAGGACTGTGAAAAGAAGCAGATTAGGCCAGGCTGGTGACTCATGGCTGCAATCCTAGCTCTCTGGGAGGCCAGAGCTGGAGACCAAATCCCTTGGACTCTCTGGGAGGCCATTTGGCTCAGGAGTTAAAGACCTGTCTAAAAATAGAAGAAAATTAGCTGAGTATGGTGGTACATGCCGGTAGCTCCAGCTACTTGGGAGGTTGAGGCAGGAGGATCACTCAAGCCCAGGAGTTTGAGATTATTTTGAGTTAGACTGAGGCTGTGGCACTCTAGCCTAGGCAACAAAACAAGACACTGTTTAAAAAGAAAAAAAAAGAGAAAAAAGGGAAGAGAGAGCAGGGGGAGGGGAGGAAGGGCAAGGGAAGGAAAGAAAGAAAGAAGGGCCAGGTGCAGTGGCTCATATCTGTTATCCTAGCACTTGGGAGGCTGAGGCAGGTAGATTGCCCTGAGCTCACCAGTCTGAGCAAGGGCAACACCCCGTCTCTAAAAAATAGGCAGGCATTGTGGCAAGCACCTGTAGTTCTGGCTATTTGGGAGGCTCAGGCAAGAGGATCGCTTGAACCCAAGAGTTTGAGGATGCTGTGAGCTAAGACGCCATGGTACTCTACTGAGGGTGACCAAGTGAGACTCTGTCTCAACAAAAAAAAAAAAGAAAAGAAAGAAAAGAAATAAAAAGAAGCAAATTTAAAATTAAACCTGTCAGCTTTACCTTTGCAAGGAGAAAATGCTATATTATGATAGATTGGCTTTCTCACCCGTTCAGGTCACAGTGCAATCTTTCACCAAACCCCTTTCCCTTTTTCAAATATGGCCAGTTTCTCTGGATGTTCAAATCGAACCAGTGTATCCCAAAGGAATTGTTTTCTCATTGGTTCATTATAAAGAATCTGCCATATATCACCTAAATCCTAGATAACTATTGTTAGCGTATAGTCAAGAAGGGGAATTAAGAGCACACATAGATGTCTAGAAATTTTGGTCTTCGTGGCCCCTTATGGAATTAATACAGGTAACTTTATTTTTGCTCAAACAGACAAATACTGAAAGGCATGTGAATTTCCAGAGAACAATATAATGGAAGCAAAGACTCCCTTGTCAGCCAGCTTCTTAATGTTTGCTATATTTATTTCAAAGAATATGGTGGTAAGAAGGGAGAAGATTGCTGCTGAACTAGACCTAAAATATTATCAAATTATTCTTGGCTGGCATGGTTTGGAATGTTTGAATATACGTATACTAATAAAACTAACTCTATTCTTCAACTCTCAGGTGTGTGTACTTTGGAGCCACCATTTTACATTGTGACTGAATATATGCCATATGGGAATTTGCTTGATTATCTCCGAGAATGTAACCGAGAAGAGGTGACTGCAGTTGTACTGCTCTACATGGCCACTCAGATCTCTTCTGCAATGGAGTATTTAGAGAAGAAGAATTTCATCCATAGGTGTGTAAAATCTGCTTATTGTCTGTGATTAACAATGAAGTCATCTTGCTTGATATGTAGATAAAGGGAAGAATGTGAGAACCTTCCCAGAAGCTTAAATGACTCCAGCAAGTAGTTCTCTATTTCACAGGGCCCAGTATAACGTTAGTCTCAAATGCACTCTTTAGTTTGCCCAGTACTACACCCTAGATCCTTTTGCTCCATCTAGTGGCTAAATCTTAAAAATAGCTTTCTGTGTTAGGAAAAAACTTAAGCCTTGTAGAAAAGCAACTGTCCATTGCTTACCTGTGAAACCTATCACAGTGTACTTATAAATAGAAATCAATTTTATAAAGACTGCTTTATTTGGCATCACATGACTGCCTTTGGTGATATATAATTAGCGGCATCACATGACTGCCTCTGGTGATATATAATTAGTGGCTTTCTACCATGTTAGTGATTATTATAAATATAACTCATTTTTTAGCACTTACCAACTCTGCTTGTAGCACAAAGAACTAAGAGTAAGCATTCACAACCCTTGTCTTCACTATCTGAATGAATCACATTAGGATTGTCTTTCCCACAGAGATCTTGCAGCTCGTAACTGCCTAGTGGGAGAAAACCATGTGGTAAAAGTGGCTGACTTTGGCTTAAGTAGATTGATGACTGGAGACACCTACACTGCTCATGCTGGAGCCAAATTTCCTATTAAGTGGACAGCACCAGAGAGTCTTGCCTATAATACTTTCTCAATTAAATCTGATGTCTGGGGTAAGGTTGAAAGGAACTATTTCCTAAGTATGTCATTTTCTTTTCGTTATAAATGCCCTTACTTCTTTAGAGCTTCTCTTTTGTATGATAGTCTATACCCTCTTCCTTCACCCTCATCCATCTTTAGTCATGCAGCAAGCATTCTTAAATACCTATCTGCCAATACTGTGCTAAGAACTTAGCATAGAAATAAAAATAAAAAAATTTTATGAAGTCCGTGCCTTCAAGACCTTATAATCTAGATCTCCTATTTCCTGGGAGTTCTAATGATCCTCTCTCTGTAGAGCACCCTAATGTTTTTCACATTAGGTTTTATTGCTCACTTCTTTATTGCTACGTTTAGTGACACAGAGCACTCTTTACAGAGAAGGCATGATGAAGTTTAATTTTGAATTTGTCCTTTGTAGCTGATCTTGTTTCTCCTGCCCCAAGAAACAGTATGACTTGGGATAGGCTTAAGATACTGTAAAAGTCTGGAAATTTGGATTGTGGGTCAGTAGAAATAGTTGTAGGATTCTAAATCACTTTTTAACCAGAAATCTCAAACTCAGCATTTGAATTTTACCTATGTGAATCTATTTTTATTTTACTCCATTAATATTAGCTAACTTTAAAACTAGTAAACTCATTAAATACAGTAGTTCCCCCTTGTCCTCAGGAGAATATATTCCAGGACCCTCAATGGATGCCTGAAACTGAGCATAGTACTGAATCCTATGTATACCGTGTTTATATATATACATACCATGTTTGAATCTGATAACTAAGGTGGCTACTAAGTGACTTAAGGGGTTAGGTAGTATCTACAGAGTGAGTACACTGGACAAAGCAGACAGGAAGGACCAGGATGGCTTGAGATTTTATCATGCTACTCAGAGCAGCATACAATTTAAAAATTATGATTTATTTATTTCTGGAAATTTTCATTTAATATTTCTGGTCTAAGGTTGACTTCAAGTAACTGAACTGAAGATACTGGAAGAATGCAAAACCACAGATATAAAGGGGACTACTGTAGATCAAGGACTATTCTAAGAATAGTTGGATCATGCTCATACTTCTTATATGGTCAAAGTTTATTCTCCCCCACTGTAGTAAAGGAAATTAAAACAAAAATTGGGAAATTTAAATAGAACTGCTTTGAGATTATCTGCAGCATTCCTGTAGCAGATACCTTACAGCAGTTCTCAACCTGTGGGTCACGACCCCTTTAGGGGTCGGAAAACATATTTCCGATGTTCTTAGGAATCGAGACACCGCTCCTTTATCCGTCTCCAGGTGATTCTGCCCACATGCAGATACACCCACATATGAGTACCCGCGTGATGACGTCATCTGTATTAAAGGGTCATGGCATTAGGAAGGTTGAGAACCACTAACTTAGAAGGACAGGTCATGTTATGAGAATTGATACAAGAGTATATTAATGTTATTGTGACCATGTGTGAATGTTATGCAGAATTTGAGAATTACTTAATTATATAAAAGAAATAATAAAAGAAGAAACTTTTTTTTTTTGATCTCTTATTCAGCTTTCGGGGTACTGTTGTGGGAAATTGCTACATATGGAATGTCACCATATCCAGGTATTGACCTGTCTCAGGTGTATGATCTATTGGAAAAAGGATATCGAATGGAACAACCTGAGGGATGCCCCCCTAAGGTTTATGAACTTATGAGAGCATGTGAGTATTTTCTCATATTTTAATTTGTTTGTTTGTTTGTTGGAGACAGAGTCTCACTTTGTCACCCTGGGTAGAATGCTGTGGTGTCATAGCTCACAGCAACCTCAAATTCTTGGGCTCAAGCGATTCTCTTGCCTCAGTCTACCAAGTAGCTGGGACTATAGGAGCCCACCACAGTGCCTGGCTATATTTTAGTGATGGAGTCTTGCTCTCGCTCAGGGTGGTTTCGAACTCCTGAGCTCAGGCAATCCACCCACCTCGGCCTCTCAAAGTGCTGGGATTACAGCCACCTCACCCAGCCATTGTATTTTAATTTTGAAAGTTTAGGTTAGCAGTTCAGACTAGTTAATAAAATTAGAAACATTTCTCCTCTCAGTGTTATTAGGTTGAATCTAGCCTATGATATGTATAGAGTTTGTCATCGATTAGCCAGTTTTCATATTATAAAGCATTTAATCTTACTGGAATCTAAGAATAGTTGTTCATGGCAGAAATATTGACCTGATTTTTTAAAAAAGTTGTGTTTAGAGATTAAGTAGGGGGGGGCTGCTTTCAGTTAGATAAGAATGATCAATAAAGACTAATGCAAATGCGTGGAAGTAACTTCTGATGAATCAACAGAAGCATCTGAGTGCTTAAAGATGCGAAAATAGAAAGGTGAGCAGTGAATTACATTGCAGTTGTGTTTGAACATGAGACTTTGTGTTCTTTTCTCCTTGAGCATTGGCTGCTACCCTTTGTCAAATGTGAACTATGAGCTCCTCTCTGATATTCTGTTGTATCTCTGAATATATTCAGTTAATTATAAAACTAGACTGAGTTTGAAGACAGGTTTCGTTCCATTTTTCAAGTGGAAGAAAACTTGTCATTTTCTAAACCATTTCCGCATCTCTTCTCCTACTTAGAGTAGAGGAAGTAGAGGGCATGGGCACGCAGGATAAATAGAAGGGCCAGCCTTCTATTTATTAAGTGGGTTCATTCTATTTATGAAGTGGGTTAATTTTCCTTCTGAGTCTAGGACTGAGCAGCAGCCACATCACTGTGATTGTAGCCACGCTTTTACCTCTGCTCTGATAAGCACATATCGTGATGCATGACTCATTATTAGGTATGCCACTAGACATATAATCCCTACCAAGAGCTTTTGATATTTTCTTCTTCTGTTACACAGGCTGGAAGTGGAGCCCTGCTGACAGGCCTTCTTTTGCAGAAACACATCAAGCTTTTGAAACCATGTTCCATGATTCCAGCATTTCTGAAGGTGAGAATCTGGTGTATTTACTGTTGGTGGCTAGTTCTGGTGCTGGTGTTGGTAAAGATGGTAATTACATTTCAAAAATGGTCAACTTTGGGTGGGGTCTTGGTGTGTGACACACCTTTTGCAGGCAAGACACAATTGTAAGAGAGACTTTACCTAACAAATGTAATCTGGTTTCTTGTACCCTCAATGAATCCCCAACAATTAAAAAAAAAACAAAACAGTCTTACAGTTTGAGACTCCATTTGAAGATTCTGAATTAATTATTGACCTTTATTATTTTGCTATTTGTCAGTTTGTCTTTGTGTCTCATGTGTTTAATATTGAAATTATTTTTTAGGGCAGCGCCTGTGGCTCAATGGGTAGAGCGCAATACACTGAGGGTGGTGGGTTAGAACCCGGCCCCAGCCAAACTGTAACAAAAAAGTATCCAGGCATTGTGGTGGGCGCCTGTAGTCCCAGCTACTCGGAAGGCTGAGGCAAGAGAATCACCTAAGCCCAGGAGTTGAGGTTGCTGTGAGCTGTGATGTCATGGCACTTCACCAAGGGCAATAAAGTGAGACTCTGTCTCTAAAAAAAAAAAAAAGAAAGAAAGAAAAAGAAATTATTTTTAAATTAGAAATTAAGTCAGTCTCTCCATAGAGAAAATTACTAGGTTTGGTAGTTCTTTAAGTATCAGTACTTATGATGTAGGGAAGAGACAAGAAAATAATAAATATAAAAAAAAAAATCCAGGGTGGCGACTGTGGCTCAAAGGAGTAGGACACCGGCCCCATATGCCAGAGGTTGCGGGTTCAAACCCAGCATCAGCAAAAAACTGGAAGAAAAAAAAATCCAACTCTCTGAGCATATCTACAAAGGCAGAACCAACATATAAAAGCAATATCTAGAAATTCTGTTTCTAGAACTAGATCTTTTATCTTTTTTTTTTTTTTTTGGACACAGTCTCACTATGTTACTCTCAGGAGAGCGCTGTGGCCTCAGAGCTCACAGCAACCTCCAATTCTTGGACTTAAGCAATTCTCTTGCCTCAGCCTCCCAAGTCGCTGGGAGTACAGGCGCCCACCACAATGCCCTGCTGTTTTTTGGTTGTAGTTGTCATTGTTGTTTGGCAGGCCTGGGCTGGATTCAAACCCGCCAGCTCCAGTGTATGTGGTTGGCGCCCTAGCTGCTGAGTTACAGGCACCGAGCCTAGAACTAGATCTTAAGGAAATAACTAAGAGTATATACAAAGAATTAGCTACACAGATGTTGCATTGGTTTATAGCTTATAATATTGAGAAATTAAGAGCAACATAAATATCTAGTTGACTTAATTATTATAGCCATATAATTTAATATATTTAAAATGATTTTATTACGTATATTGATATGGAAAAGGCTTTAGAATAAGCAGGTTAATCTATCGATAAAGATAAACCTTTTTAAAAAAAATTAAAGAACAAGTGTATAGATAAATACAGGCAGTTTCTTTTTTTTTTTTTTGAGACAGTCTCAACCTGTCCCTCTGGGTCAGGCGTCCTCAAACTTTTTAAACAGGGGGCCAATTCACTGTCCCTCAGACCGTTGGAGGGCCGGACTATAGTTTAAAAAAAAACAACTATGACCAAATTCCTATGCACACTGCACATATCTTATTTTAAAGTAAAAAAACAAAACGGGAGCAAATACAATCACACCACCTCATGTGGCCTGCGGGCTGCAGTTTGAGGACCCCTGCTCTGAGTAGAGTGATGTGACGTCACAGCTCACAGCAACCTCAAACTCTTGGGCTTAAGCAGTTCTCTTGCCTCAGCCTCCCAAGTAGCTGGGACTACAGGCACCTGCCACAATGCCGGCTATTTTTTGGTTGTAGTTGTCATTGTTTGGCAGGCCTGGGCTGGATTTGAACCCGCCAGCTCTGGTGTATGTAGCTGGTGCCCTAGCCGCTTGAGCTACAGGCACTGAGCCAACAGGCAGTTTCTTACTTTCAATAGAAAGCCTCTACAATTAGTTATCTGCAAAAGTCAAAGAGAGAGTGCCTATACTAAGGAATTAAAAATACAGAATTCTTAGTTTCACCTGCCTATTAGACACTGTGATATAGTTCTGCAGTTTCATACCTATTTTTCAGATTATTCCTTTCATAATTGAATAAAGTTGACTACTTAAGTTCAAGTTTAAAAATCTTAGAAAAGAAAATCAGGCAGGTTGGTTTTGTCCACTTCCCTTAGTGATTTATCATACTACATAAGAAGAAAGGGAAGGCCTGGCACAGTGGCTCATACCTGTTAATTCCAGTCCTCTGGGAGGCCTAGGTGGGTGGATTGCTTGAGCTCAGGAGTTCCAGACCAAGCTGAGCAAGAGTGAGATCCTCTTCTCTACTAAAAATGGAAGAACTAGCCGAGCAGTGTGGTGGGCACCTGTAGTCCCAGCTACTTGGGAGGCTGAGGCGGGAGAATCGTCTAGACCCAGCAGTTTGAGGTTGCTTTGAGCTATAATGATGCAGCAGCACTCTATTCAGGGTGACAGAGTGAGACTCTGTCTCCAGAAGAAGAAGAAGTAGAAAGGGAAAAGGTAAGTATAACACTAAAAGTTTAATGAAAAAGACTTCATCCTAGTCTTTTGATAATAAGGAACTTCTTTTTTTTTTTTAGAGGCAGAGTCTTACTTTATTGCCCTTGGTAGAGTGCCATGGGGTCACAGCTCACAGCAACCTCTAGCTCTTGGGCTTAGGCAATTCTCTTACCTCATTCTTCTGAGTAGCTGGGACTATAGGCTCCCGCCACAATGCCGACCTATTTTGTTGTTGTTGTTGTTATGGTTGCAGTTTGGCCAGGGCTGGGTTTGAACCCACCACCTTCAGTATATGGGGCTGGCGCCCTACTCACTGAGCCACAAGCGCCGCCCATTATATGGAACTTCTATGGGTCAGAGAAGGCATAGCTGTCTGTCACAGCACTCATCTTTCCTCTGCTTTATTTTCTATGTTGTCAATATTAGCCAAAGTGTAGGGTTCACTGCTTTTGGTACTTTAGTTTCAACTTTTAATTCCTTTTAAGTTCTTTTCTGTTTCTCTTGAAAATATATCCCGTTAGAAAACCAACCTTTGGGTGGTGCCTGTGGCTCAAAGGAGTAGGGCGCTGGCCCCATATACTGGAGGTGGCAGGTTCAAACCCAGCCCCGGCCAAAAACTGCAAAAAAAGAAAGCCAACCTTTATCAAAGATAATTTTTTTTTTTTTTTTTTTTTTGAGACAGAGTCTCATTATGTTGCCCTCGGTAGAGTGCTGTGGTGTCACACCTCACAGCAACCTCAAACTCTTGGGCTTAAGTGATTCTCTTATCTCAGCCTCCCAAGTAGCTGGGACTACAGGCACCCACCACAACACTCAGCTATTTCTGTTGTTGTTGTAGTTGTCATTGTTGTTTAGCAGGCCCAAGCTGGGTTTGAACCCACCAGCCCAGGTGTATGTGGCCGACGCCCTAACCACTGGGCTATGAGCGCTGAGCATCAAAGCTAGTTTCAATTCAAAACAGTTAAACAAGAAATTTAACATTCAGCCTACATTGTATTAATCATTTAATCTGAGTTAGGCTATTTAGCAGGTCTGGAGGCACAGAGTTAAGACCCCGTCCCTACATTAAAAGGATGTATTTATGAATCAATTATATGGGAAAGAAATCCAACTCAAACTTTCTTAAGCAGTAAAAGGATGTTTTATAACCAAACCATGGAAAGGCAGAGAAGATGCTAACCTCAGGGATGACCAAAGCTAACAGATTCCAGTTGCTTCACGTCTTCCTTCCTCCCCACTTTTTCTCTCCCTTCCTATACCACCCACTCTCATCTAGTTTCTCTTTACTTCTGCATTGACCACATCCTCACAGTCCTCCAAATAGCATGAGACACACCATCCTTGAAGTCATGCCTTTGAAACTCATGACCTGAAAGACAGAGAATGTCTGGCGCCAGTTGCTTCTCTGAGTATGGTGGTGCTACTCTGGAAGCCAAGGAGGAAGGGTCGCTTGAAGCCAGGAGATTGAGACTGCAGTGAGCTATGGTAGATTGCACCATTGCAGTCCAGCCTGTGTGACAGAGTGACACCCCTATCTCTAAAAGAAAAAAAAAAAAAAGAGAGAGGAACCTTATTGGCATGGCTTGAGTTATGTACCATGTATCCACTCTTGTGGGGAGTTAACTTTTAAAATAATTGCCAAAAAACGGAGCCAGACACAGTGTTGTGTACCTTAGTCCCATCTACTCAGGAGGCTGAGAAAGAGCTCTTGAGTCCAGGCGTTTGAGGCTAACCTGAACAACATAGCAAGACCCTGTCTCTTTAAAAAAAAAATACCAAAACAGTTGCAAAATAAGCCCAAAATTTCACAGTTTAATTGATCCTACTTGCTTCATTTTTGCTCAGGAATGAATAGCAAAGTATGTCTTTGCCTTTGTAAAAGCCACAGAACCCATGGCCAACCTTTCATTAGCCAAGGCTTACTATTGGGATGAACACTTACTTTTTCAAGAGCCTAATTTGTGCTGCTCAGACCCCAGCTTCAGCTGTCTTGTCTCTGGAAGGGCGAATCCAGTTTAGGATTTTCACTGAGCTGATTATCTCAGTGCTGAAGCATCTAGTCATCACCCTTGTATGGTGACTTTGTGGATTATCTGCCACTTCCTTCCACACTGATCACTGTATATTCAGGAAAATAAAATCATGAAATGCATTCTAATAAAAATTACTTTTTGTTACATCCATTAGAAAAGGTAATAAGGCACCACACCTTTAAAGTGTGGCATATACTGGTTTGGCTTCTGCTTTTTTGTTTTTTTTTTTTGGGGGGGGAGGTTGAGATAAAGTCTTGCTCTGTCACCCAGCTACATTGCAGTGGGGTCATCATAGCTTACTGCAACTTCAAGTGATTTTCCTGACTCAGTCTCCCAAATAGCTGGGACAATAGGCACACACCATACCTGGCTGGTTTTTCTATTTTCAGTAGATCTGTTTTCTATTTTGCTTAGGTTGGTCTTGAACTCCTGAGCTCAAGTGGTCCACCTGCCTTAGCCTCCTGGAGTACTAGGATTAAGGAGTGCTGCAATTGCAGGTGTGAATCACTGCACCCAGCCTGGCTTCTGCTTTTGATAGTGACAGATGACAGTGACAGATGTTGCAGCATGGTGCTAAGATTTAGTGGAATGAGTTGAAAAATTGAAGCTCAGCTTTATGGATTTCACTTCTGTGACACTGTCAACAGCAGGCTTTCCTTGTCTTCTGTTTGTTCAGATAACTTCTGACTAGATC
This sequence comes from Loris lydekkerianus, assembly GCA_963574355.1. Taxonomy (NCBI): domain Eukaryota; kingdom Metazoa; phylum Chordata; class Mammalia; order Primates; family Lorisidae; genus Loris; species Loris lydekkerianus. Next base: position 4,435 of record CAUYPK010113763.1, on the reverse strand, counting down.
TGGCTGTAGGATTATCAGTACTTTGAAATTCACAACCTATTCTAAAACCTCAATTTCAGCATAAAACAAAAAATCCAACTCCAGGGGTGTGCCCATAGCTCAGTGGGTAGGGCACCAGCCACATACACTGACAGATTCAAACTTGGCCCAGGCCTACTAAACAACAATGACAACTGCAGCAACAACAACAACAACAACAACAAAAAATTGATGAGCGTTGTGGCAGGCACCTATAGTGCCAGCTACTTGGGAGGCTGAGGCAAGAGAATTGCTTAAGCCCAAGTGTTTAAGGTTGCTGTGAGCTATGACACCACAGTACTCTACGTAAGGTGACAGCTTGAGACTCTGTCTAAAAAAAAAAAAAAAAAAAAAGAAAGGAAGAAAGAAAGAAAGAAATCCAACTCCAATGTTTAAAGATCTGTGAAGTCATTTGCTAGATTTTGGCATATCATTTCTTTTTCTTTTTTTTTGAGACAGAGCCTCAAGCTGTTACCCTGGCTAGAGTGCTGTGGCATCACTGCTCACAGAAACCTCAACCTCCTGGGCTCAAGCGATTCTCCTGCCTCTGCCTCCCAAGTAGCTGGGACTACAGGTGCCCGCCACAACGCCTGGCTGTTTTAGGTTGTAGCCGTCGTTGTTTGGTGGGCACGGGCTGGATTCGAACCCGCTTTAGCCCCAGGTACCAAGCCAGCATAGTGTTTTTGATTTAAAAATCTAAGGGTTTTTTTTTTTTTTTTTTTTTTTTTTTGGCAAGTTTAAGATGTGCAGTAGTATATTTGTAGATTGCATTTTTAAAAAGCTAATACATACGGTCCACTGAAATTAAATACAGATTCATGTCTGTATAACTCTTGGTAAGGTATAAAAACTCAAAGTTTAAAAATTTTGGAAATTTTTAATTAAAAAGTTCATTAGGGGCTTGGTGCCTATAGCTCAAGTGGCTAAGGCGCCAGCCACATACTGGTGTGCTGGAGGGTTCAAATCTAGCCCCGACCTGACAAACAACAATGACAACTACAACCAAAAAATAACTGGGTGTTGTGGCAGGCACCTGTAGTCCCAGCTACTTGGGAGGCTGAGACAAGAGAATCGCTTAAGCCCAGGAGTTGGAGGTTGCTGTGAGCTGTGATATTATGGCACTCTACCCAGGGCTATAGCTTGAGGCTTTGTCTTAAAAAAAAAAAAAAAGTTGGTTAGGAAGTCAAATGGTGTGACTGTAAAGTACCTTATAATTAAAATTTTAATGAAATTCTCAGATCTTGTATGTATTTAGTTGAGTAAGAATAAAGTGGTAAAGTTTGATTTCAGTCCACTCAAGGATAGGATATTTATTTATTTATTTATTCGTTCATTCATTTTTTGAGATAGAGTCTCACTTCGTTGCCCTTAGTCAAGTCCTGTGGTGAAATAGCTCACAACAACCTCAAACTCTCGGGCTCAAACTCTCTTGCATCAGTGTCCTGAGGCGCATGGACTACAAGCACCTGCCACAGTGCCCGGCTATTTTTAGAGATGGGGTCTTGCTCTTACTCAGCTGGTCTCAAACCTGTGAGTGAGCTCAGACAATCCACTGCCTTGGCCTCCCAGAGTGCTAGGATTATAGGTGTGAGCCACCAAGGGTAGGATATTTAGTTACACTTTGTTTTCATTTGTTTGTTTTGTTTTGTTTTTGAGACAGAGTCTCACTTTGTCACCCTTGGTAGAGTGCCACAGCATCATAGCTCACAGCAACCTCAAACTCTTGGGCTCAAACTATCCTCTTATCTCAGTTTTTCACTTTTAGTGGAGTCTCAAGTGTCTTACTCTTGCTCAGGCTAGTCTTGAACTGGTGAGCTTAAGTGGTACACCCACCTCGCCTCCCAGAGTGCTAGGATTATAGGTGTGAACCACCATGCCCGGCCCTAGTCCCATTTTGGTCACACACAGTTCTACACTAAGTACACAGATGACACTCTGAAGTCCCTGATGTTTATGCTTTACCCATGATTTACCAGATTTTTGTAGCAGTAAGGCAGCTGGGGAGTAGCAGAGCATTTGTTAATGTAAACTGATAAAAAATTATATCCTTTTCTGGTAGGATAAACTGATGATAATAGGCTTAGAAATGTACAAAATGATTTTCTGTAGGCAAGATGGTTTAAAACCAGGGAAGAATGAATCTACTAGGCAGAAGAAACTTTGCTATTTAAAATAAAGGATCATTAGCTGGGGGTTGGGCAGGTGCCTGTAGTCCCAGCTACTTGGGAGGCTTAAGCCCAAGTTGCTGTGACACCATGGCACTCTACTGAGAGCAACATAAGTGAGACTCTGTCTCAAAAAAATAAATAAATGAATAAAATAAAGTAAAGGGTAAGCCAGGCATGGTAGCTCATGCCTATAATGCTAACACTCTGAGAGGCTGAGGCAGGTGGATTGCTTGAGCTCAGGAGTTCAAGACCAGCCTAAGCAAGAACGAGCCTCCAGCTCTACTAAAAAACTTAGCTGGCTGTTGTGGTGGGTGCCTGGAGTCTCAACTACATGGGAGACTGAGGCAAGAGGATTGCTTGAGCCCAAGAGTTTGAGGTTGCTGTGAGCTGTGACACCATGGCACTCTACCCAAGGGCAACAAAGTGAGATCCTGTCTGAAAAACAAAAACAAAAACAAACACCCCCCCACACACAGTGTAGTAATACCACTACATGCCTACCAGAATGGGTAAAATTAAAATCAAACAAAAAATATGATAAAATCAAAGTTTAGCAAGCATGCAGAGTAACCAGAACTTTTATATATTGCTAGTAGGAGTTTCAGTTGGTATAGCCACTTTGGGAAAGTTTGGCAGGACCCAGTAAAGCTGTACCCTGTGACCTACCAGTGTTCCAAGGTCTTTACCAAACAAATGTGCCTACAACTGTGAGCCAGAAGACACATAGCAGGATGTTTCTAGTAACATATCCATACTCCAACTATCCATCAAGAGGAGAACAGATGGATTTTGTAATATTCACACATTGGAGTATTACACAGTAATGAGAGAGACCTCCTGCCACATCCAGCAACAGGTATGAATGTATAGGTGTAACGTTGAGCCAGAGAAGCCAGACAAAAGAGTACATATGATTCTATTTGTATGTCTTAATACTCTGTTCTTCAATTCTTCCTCAGTTATATGCTGTTTCTCTGTTACAGAATTGTTCTTTTTTATTAGTTCCCTTGTCTTTTTTTTTTTTTTTTTTTTTTTTTTGATAAAGTCTTGGTATGTTGCCCTCAGTAGAGTGCCGTGGCATCACAACTCACAGCAACCTCAAACTCTTGGGCTTAAGTGATTCTCTTGCCTCAGCCTCCTAAGTAACTGAGACTAACGCCTGGCTACTTTTTGGTTGTAGTTGTCATTGTTGTTTGGCAGGCCTGGGGTGGGTTTGAACCCGCCAGCCTTGGTGTATGTGGCTGGTGCCCTAGCTGCTAAGCTACAGGCGCAGAGCCATGTTCCCTTGTCTTGTTCACAGAGGTAGCTGAGGAGCTTGGGAGAGCCGCCTCATCATCATCTGTTGTTCCATACCTTCCCCGATTACCTATACTTCCTTCCAAGACTCGGACGCTGAAGAAACAGCTGGAGAACAAGGAGAACATTGAAGGGGTACAAGATGCCACAGAAAACTCTGCTTCCAGTTCAGCACCAGGTATGGGCCCCTGGGCAGGTAGAGTGAAAGTGTTTTAATAGGAATGTCTTGTTGAAAGAAACCTGCAGTATAATGCTTTTATGCCCATTTCCATGCCCATCGTCTTTGGGGGAAAGTATGGCATCTGTTTTACCTGTCATCCTAGTCCCTGGTTCTATATTGCCAGTTAGTAGTCTTGATCTATCCGTCTAACACATGACTCTGCCTCCAGTTCCATGTCTTCAGCACCAGATTCCCAGTTAGTTACCTTTACAGTTCCAGCAAAAAATGGCATTGAGCCCGATAGATGAGAACAGATTGTGTAGTAATTTTTGAATAAAGGGGGAATACTGAGGTAATAACCAGCAGGTTATTCTTCCCCACTTATAACCCATATTGCATTTGGAAGACTAATCATTCTGAAAGGACAATCTGACATTTAATAAGTGCTGACAAAACTCTTATAATTTGGTCTTAGTAACTTACCGTATATACTCGAGTATAAGCCGAGTTTTTGTGCCGAAAAAATCCAAACTCGGCTTATACTCGGGTCATACAGGTTATTTGATTCGGTGCGCTTAGCTTAACAGGTAATCAAGCTAAATCACAAAGGTTAAAATCCTTCAAAACTGGATTCCTCATCATCATCATCTGAATGTCCAAACAGAGCTTCAGCTCTATCTGATGTGAGGGTATCAGCATTTAACCTACTGATTCCTCAATTATTGTAATTGTTTTGGGTATATATTTTTATTTTTGAAATTTACCAGTGGCTGCTGCATTTTCCACCTCGGCT
>CAUYPK010113762.1:0-111505 GCA_963574355.1 Loris lydekkerianus | reverse complement strand
GGTGATGAGGCTATCACTATTGTCCCCTTTTGGTACGCCGTCCTTTCCCTGTCCCAAGGAAAAGCCGCATGGCCGGTTTTCAAAAGGGTTATGTTACAATCCTTCCACTCGTCATTATTTTTTTTTTTTTTTTTTTTTTGGTAGAGACAGGGTCTCACTTTATTGCCCTCGGTAGAGTGCCATGGTGCCACAGCTCACAGCAACCTCCAACTCCTGGGCTTAGGCAATTCTTTTGCTTCAGCCTCCCAGTAGCTGGTACTATAGGCACCCGCCACAACGCCTGGCTATTTTTTTGTTGCAGTTTGGCTGGGGCTGGGTTTGAACCCTCCACCCTCAGTATATGGGGCCGGTGCCCTACCCACTGAGCCACAGGCACCACCCTCTCTCTTTTTTTCTCTCTCTCTGCTTTCTTGGGGATAGTTATCCTCATTTTACAGATAGGAGTTGAGTCCTGGCTTGTGGGACTTGGTGCGTTCTCAGGGATAGTTATCCTCATTTCACAGATGTGACACGAGTTCTGGCTTGTGGTTCTTGCTCCTGGACATACAAGTAGTTAGTGGTAGGGCTAGGTCCAGAACTCAGGTCCCCACACCCAGTCCCATGTAGGGACAAGGACTTTCCTTGTCCTCACAGCAGCCTGTTTCTGCTACGTGCCTTATCTGCCAGACTGAGGGGTCCTTGACCACAAAGAGCTACTCTGGCTCCTGGGGTGAAGTGAGCCAGAGGGTTAGCAAGTGGGGTATCCTGCAGTAACTCTGGCCTCTTACTGAAAGAGAGGTGCGGAGCTAAGAGTGGCTTTGGAATATTGGCTTGACAGGGGTTTCCTGGAGGCTTTACAGTATATGTTTCTGTGGGGTTCAGGCTACAGTGCCACAGAGCTGTGGGCTGATGGTCGTTCTCCATAGGGTGGACAGGGAGGAAAGGATTCCTAGAGCGCTAGGGCAGAAGCCTGGAGTATGAAAGCTGTGTTACTGGCCCAGGATGGATGTTACAGGAAGCCAAGCATCCTGTGGTTCCTCCCCACCTACCCTGATAGCCTTGCTATTCTGGGCATGTACACGAGGGAGGGAATTGGGAGGTGTGTAGCCTGAGCCTTTCCTGTCTTGTCTTTGGGGCTATAATCTCCCACCCTGCCTGGTATGTGTCCTGGCACATTGAGATGGCTTACTACATATTATTTACATGTCTGCTGAAACATCCCTGCCCAAGGGCCTGTGACTATAAGCAGATGTCTTGCTATCAGCCAGGGTTATGCTGGGAGCAATCAGGGAAGGCCTTATCCAGGAGGGTATACAGCTGCCCTAAAGATGTGTGGAACTCACTGTCCACAGCTGGAGTGTTAGTTTCATGCCTTTTGTGTGTGTGATTACAAAAAATGGTTTATAGGTACAAGAGACATTGGGTGGTTATCTGAGTAACAGTAGTTACTTACTCTCTAACATATTGGTTGTACACATTGTGTTGGTAACGGTACTGCAGCAATTTGTGGAAGGTAGGTGGCATAGTGTTTTGACTACATGTTGACATGTGGCAAAATTGACTATGACACATGGCTATATGTGACAAGAAGGCTACACGTGATTCCATTACTAGGTACCAGTGGGTTGCACAGAGGGTACAAGAGAGTATGTTACATTGAGTGATCTGAGTTTTGGTTATAAGGGATGCCCACCAGTTACATGGCGCTCGGTTCCGTGTTAGTGTTCTGATTCCATTACATGCTTTACAGAGTGTTTACATATACCATGACTCACAGGACTGCTCTTAATGTATTAGCGGCTGGTTCCACAAGACCATGCGTGGAGTGTGCAGTTCCTTCTTAAGCAGAGGGGAGGGCTAATGAGAGGACAGTGGACAGGGGCTAGGGAGTCAGGGGCCCGGTACCTTGGTGGGGCTGTTCCTGTCCAGAGTGCTGGCCTGGCTGGTGGCAGGCCCCCCGCACGCCAGTGCATGGTAGCTGGAATTGGAAAAGCACTGGGCATGGCTGCTACTTTGAGACAAATCTGGGAAGAGAACAAGGTGCCACATACCATCACATCCCTGATTAGATACCCTCAATACTAGCACTTGGGCTGGGCAGCCTTGAAGGAAACAGGTTAAGTACCCCATTCCCCAAGCTTTCTGGCATTCATTAATCCTGTGGAAATCTGGAGAACCTGAGTTGCCCCTTCCTTATGCTGGCCCCCTGCAGCGTGTGGGACACAGGCTAGGTTTGCCAGTGTGGAGGGAAGCAAGTTGCCAGCTTGGTTGGACAAACTGTGTTTGCCTTGGTAGCCTCACATGTCCCACTGCTGGTCTTCTGCTAGAGTGAGATCCTAGTAATGAGTTCATAAAGAGAACCCCACTCTTGGCCCTTGCCCTTCTCCTCCTGAGGATTCCAGGACCTACCCCCAGAGATGGGGAATACCAGAGGAATAGCGTGGGCAAAATAACCTGACATCCTCAGTATGGTGATAAAAGAAAATCCCCGAATCTCTGTGGGCAGGGATTTCATCAGAGGATATTTGCTTTGGCTGAAACCCAGAGGGACACACAGGCCAGGAGCTCTTTGAAGGGTGGGTCTGTACCTGGGCTGCCTGTGTCCATCCTGTAGCACCTAGCATGGAACTGGGCATACAGTAGACAATACTCAGCAGAAGTCCGCTGAAGTTTTCTAAGCACAGTGCGGGAGGCTGCAGATCAGCCATGAGCCATGGAGCCAGCTGGAGAAAGCCTTCATCCTGGGCTCACTTAGTCAGGCATAGCCTCTCCTGGCCCAAGGCTACATAGAGCATTTTTGGCCTCTATTGTTTAGCTAAATACAAAGCAAAACACCTTTCTTACTTCCAAGGCAGCAGTTTAAGGGAGAAGAAGGATCTGGCCCAGCAGCCCCACTCCACTAACTACCAGCTAGAATGCCCCTTGTAGTTGTTACCATGCGTGTGGACAGTCTGGGCTCTGGCACACCTGCCACAGGGACATTGTCCAAACTTTTATACCCCAAGGTTAGGTGCCACCCTCCTCCACTGTACTAACAGGGCTCTCCTAACTCTGGGAACTGGGGGGAAGGGTTGCCCTGAGGACTTCACCATGAAAGCAGAAATGGACAGGGCCTGAGCAAAGTGGTACCATCAGGATGGGGAGACATTTCCCTGGAGAGTATAGGAAAATTACTACTTGGTGTAAGCAGGATGGTGTAGCTCTAGGGAAATGGGAGGAGGCTTCCAGAGCTGGGGGCCCAGGAAATGACCTCCTCTTAGAATCCTGTGTCCCTTTCCCAGGTAGGCTCCTGCTTCCCATACCGTGCTCTAGGGGAGTCCGAGCATCGACACCCAGCCTCTGTAGGCGTGACCACCCACCTTTAGCAGTAAACCTGGGTGTGCCCAGGGATACTGTATGGCTCTTTGGGCGTGGGGTGAAGTGGGAGGGCTGGAGGAGTCAGGAGGGAGAAGAGGAGGGATGCTGAGAGCATGGTCCTTACCGGAGAGGGAGTAGTCTGTGCTGGTCATCCTCATGGCAGGTGTGTAGGACACTCGGGGAGCCAAGTCGCGGCCCTTCTCTTTCTGCCTCCGCCGTCGCCAGGCAAACAGGCCCAGCAGTACCACAATGAGGAACAACAGGAGGATGATGCCTGTGACAGCACCCACTGAGTGCCGCTCTGCACCCAGTGCTGGGCTGATCTTGGTATAGGGATTCAGCTCCTCCATCATGAGGGCAGCTGTGGGCAGAGGGAAGGCCTGAGCCTGGGGCTGGCCTGTTTGCTCTTCAGCCGTCCTGGGCCCAGGCTCAGATGCCTCCAACCCCTCTAAAGTGGGGAGGCCTGGCTCTGGTCTTTTTTAGCCTTCTTCAATCCCTGTAGGATCCCCCCAGCCCTGACTGTGCCTCACTTTCTTCAACTACCTAAAAGGGGATGGAGTCCTGGGGTCATGACAAGAAGCAAATGCAATTGTGGTTATGAAACAAAGTATATAGGTCACTATAAAAGTTGTGAGATGGTCCATTATGTCCCTTCTAAGGGACACAGTCGACAAGATCTTTTCTGATTCACCCAGGCAGGTTTGAATTTGCTGAACTTATCGGTGTTGCTGGGGGGGTTTCATTTGTTTCTGTCTGAATAGATTTTACATTTCTTGATTTTTGTGTCTCTCAAAACTTTTGTAATGGCCACATATTTTACTCTTCTAAAAATGACTTAAAGATACTACTAGCTCACTTAACCTTCCCAATAGCCCTCTGGAATGGAGACTGTTCAATTATTTCGCTTTCATAGATGAAAAAACCGAGTCACCAAAAGGTGAGGTAACTTGCCCAGGATCACACAACCAGTGATTGGCAGAATCTGGTTTCTCAGGAGTCAGGAAAAATTTGCCACAACCCCTGCTTATGAGTTGTGTGTCCTCAACATGTCTTTTGTAACTTAGGGGACAATGATCCCATTCTCTGGGGGAGAGGTTATGAGCCCCAAATGATAGACTGGCAGTGAGTGCAGTGCCACTGTGTCCCTGCCTACAAAGCCCTCTTTCTTCATTGTGGATGTGCGGGCTGACTCAGTCAGCCCTGTGCTGGTGGCTCAGTCCAGGGTTGTCTTGTCAGCCCAGCAGTAGCTAGACCTCTCCTTGGCTGTCAGCTGCTGGGCTGAACTGAGCTGGCCAACATCAGCAGGGAGGTAAATGGCCTGTGTTACCATTTTCAATGATTTATCCTCAAGAAGCAAGGGCTGCTGTCATGTGGGTTATTGAGAGCCCATCCTCATCCCTCATCTCCTAGAACTAACTAATACCATCCCTTTCAGGTTTGCAGCACTTTATATAATAAAAGGTTTTTATGTATACAAAGCCACTCTTTATGGAGGGCTCAATTACGTACGTGCCATGCACGGTGCTGATCCCTTTACTCACACTGTCTTAGCTTGATCCTCATAACTTAAGTGTCATCTGACTGTAGTATTAGAACCAAAGTTCAGCCTCTTTGGGCTCCTCTGCCCTCAGGGGAATCTCATGTCATGGGGAAGACAGCAATTAATCTATTCTTCCCACATTGCATGTGGAGTAAATAGGCTCAGTACAAGAAAATGACTAGCTTAAGGACACCAAGCAGGTAATGGAGAACTAGAACTTGGCAGATACTCTAACTTGGTCTGGTGGCCTTGCCACAGCACTAGCTTGTGGTTACCCTTACTTGGCTCCTGGGAAATGTGCTAAGGACAAGCATGGGGAAGCTGCAGCTGGGAGGCTGCCTGCCAACTCCTGTCCCATCTTCCTCTCCAGCGCTTGGAACCTCAGCTTTTTTCCTGCAGCCTCCTGTTCCTGCTGTCCTCAAAGGGGAATAAAGAGAAGTGTCCTCATCAAATGCAGCTATTCCAGTTGGAATCTCCCTAGAGCCTCCCTGGGTCTCTTTGCACAAAGCCCCAGGCACTCTGCCACCTGTGTATTACCTTGGTCACACCTGATTCCTTTGAATCCAGGGCTGCAATAACAGGTGCCAGTGACGTGGTCACAGGTAGAATTGTTCATGCACTCACACAGCTGCTGACACCCATAGCCAAAGGTTCCTGGGGCACATCCTGTGTGGCACAAACAGTAGGGTAGACAGGGAGACTCACCCACTGCCCACCCCTCCACCTCATGTTTGGACAGCTCTGGTGACAGGCCATTTCTGCCTCTCACTAAGTGAAACGTATTTCCCCACAGCTCCCACGGTGCTTTGGTTAAACACTTGGGGATGGACAGAGCATGTATAGTCCTGAGTGGGGAGACAAAGAGGAGGAACGGGCAGGGCCCAACTCCCCCCTACTTCCTCATGCAACACATTTAAGCAGCATCTTCCATGTTGCGGGCTGAACTGAGGGCTACAGGGGCTTCAAAGAAACACAAAGATCCCGGGCTTCACTCTGCTCCCTTCATTACCCCCTCAGGCCTCGCACTCAATCCCCTCCCGTCTCCTTCCATATGGAGGGAGAAATGCTTTAAGCACCAATGTAGGCACGACCCTTTTCAGCTTTTTCCTTGAGAGTTTCTCCCAAAGTCAAGGGAACAAAAGGTAGAGCCCAAATGAGCGGACTTGAAGGGGAAGGCTCCCCCCAAGAGGCTGAGGCCCGGCCCATCCCGGCCCCCAGTGTGGTCAGGGCAGCTTACTCTGTTCACAGTGCTGCCCGGTGAAGCCTGTGCGGCAGGTGCACTTGCCGCTGATGTGGTCACAGCTGGCGCCATTCTGACACTGGCATACACGCCCACAGTCCTTCCCAAAAAACGCTGCTGGGCAGCCTGGAGAAATAGGATCTCTAGTCATAAGCACTGCTGCTGATTGAGGATCACTGCGGAGCTGTGGCTGAGATCAGACCCATCTTCTGCCCCTCTCTTGCTGAGCATAGGGTGAAGACTACTGAGACCCTGCACAGAACCATCTCTGTATTCTGGGACTCTCATGCTATACGGGGGTAGGTAGGGGCCAAGGAATCCTGCAGACAAATGGTCCTTGGAACCAGAAGCCAGGCTTGGATCTCCTTTCTGTGGGGCCACAGGCTGCTTCTCTCCACTTTGGAGCCCACCGTCCAAGGAGGGTCTGGTCTTGGTGATTGCTGACATACCTACAGCCCTAACCTTGCAAAACTTTGGGCCTCTCAAACCCTTAAATTGGGTCAGGCCCTGGGGCTTCCACTGCAGGGCTCCCCAATTCTCATGGAGCAGGGGTGGGGGTCCTAGGGCCAGCTCCCTTCTTCCTCCCTCCCTACAGGCCTGGACGATGCCCACAGTGGCCAGTAGGCTGCAGTATGGGATTCCAAGTGGATGGGAGGCCAGGAGGCAGGGCTTACGCTGTGTGCAGAAGAGTCCAGTCCAGCCAGGGGTGCAGTGGCAGGCCCCATCTTCGGTGCTGCAGCTAGCCCCGTTATGGCAGCTGCATGTGTGGAAGCAGGCAGGGCCCCAGAACCCTGGCGGGCAAGCTAGGATGTGGGTGGGATGCAGAGAGGGAAGAGGAAGATGAAAAGGGAGAGGAAAGGGGAGTATACATCAGAGCCAAGATATCAGGTTGGACGCAGCTGACTTTTCCTAGCTCTCGGGGGCTTGCTGGACACACTGTTCCTAGAATTCTTATACCTCTTGGCTTAGCAACCCAGGATTCACAAGAATCTTTGGTAACTAACTCTCCAAGTCTTTGGTAACTAACTCAGCATGGCTCTGAGGGCTCCTAAGCCTCCCCTCTCAGCGAGTCCCAGTATCTGATTTGGAGCACATGGGTAAACATGGTGTGTGACAGTGGGACTACTGTCTGTGCTAACTTCCCCGTAAGGCTGGGGACTTTCCTAGGGTGGGGACTCTTCACTCTCAGCTGTGAGCTCATTGAGGATGAAGCCTGTGTCTCCCCATGAGAATGGCAGTTCCCTTGGCCCAGGCCATCTAACAAGGACCTCCCTTAAATGTACTGGCTAGGTCTCTGCCTTAGATTTGGGGCTCCCTAGAGAGAAGCTGTTACCGCCACATCAAATTGGGTGTACTTTTCATGAACAGTGCTCTATTCAGGCTTATGATGTCCAGGATATTGTTCACATGGGCCACCCAGAGGGCACCCACTCTCCTCCCAAGGTGCTTGTCCTGGCCACATCTCGCTTTGCCATTCCCAAATTCCACCATGCTGGTCCTTGCCCCTCCTCCTTTCCAGCCAAACTCCTCGCTTAGGTGCTAAGATTAATAGCTGTAATTAATTGATATCAACAATATCAATACCTTTAATGCCAGCAGTTAATAATACCAGTGATCAATCCTAATAACTCATCGTGTTAGCAATAGAGCTAAATGGAATGCAGATGGACATTCCTGGCTGCAGAAGGAGATTTCCATCCTGGAAGTGGAGCTGTCAAGGTAAAGAGCCTCCAGACCTAACCCTGGGTGAGGGACATTCCCAGAGGGCAACAACCTACCCTGTGAGCAGTCCTTGCCGATCCATCCGGGGAGGCACTGGCAGGAACCATCGATGGGACTGCAGGTCCCGTTGTTGGCACAGGAACAGAGCTGGGCGCAGTCCTGCCCAAAGTGGCCTCCAGCACACACTGTGGGCACAGGGAGGCCTGGCACCTGTCCTCGCACCTCCCTCACCCACAGCTACAGCCCCAGAAGTTCCCAGGCCACAGCCCAACCACCCTGGAATTAGGGATCTGAGTAGGAACTGCCCACCTCAGCACCCTATCACCCTTCTCCATATGCATGGAAATAAGTGGCCCATAGAGGTGGAATGACTTGAGGTGGTGAGGCCGGGCATCACACTTCTGGACTCTCGGTCCAGTGCTCCCTGTATTGCTCTGCAGGCTTCGAAATTCTATTGCCACACTTTTGCCAGCATCACTAATCCCACAGCCATGGGGGTGAAGACTGTTCACAGCCAAAAGGAGAGGGACAAATGCAGTGTGGCAGGTCTGCAGTTGACTGTTGGAGGGCTGGCCTTGAATGTCTGTTGCTATCCACCTGTTTCCTCTGACCTCAAGCCTCAGCTCAGTCTCCTCCTCAGGAAAGCCTTCTGGGGTTCACAAGCCCTCTCCACCGCTGGTATTTCTACTTTGAATCACTTGGAGGATTTAGGGCACAGACCCTCTTGGAGTAGTCGCTTCTGGGTCCATAGAGGAAAGGCTGGTTTTCTCAGCCAGGCTGAAAGGCTGCATCTGCTGTGTGTGAGTATTAATTGAGCACTTATCTTGTTTCCTCTGCAGTTCATCTCCCACTTGTTTCCTACAGCTTGCATACTCTAAAGCACTGCTCCATTCATGACACTCCTGTGTCCTGCTGACATATCCTCAGTCTCCCCCCCCCCCCATCCCCCCAATGCCCCAGAATAAAGTCTAGGTCCTGGAGAGCAGCACAGAGGACCATGGGAAGGTGTCAGTTCTTGAAGATAAGTGACTCCCCCAGGGCCCCTCTCTCAACCCTTGGGCTGGCACCCTCTCCTTTGCATCACACTGCCTCATATTGATAGCCCTTCCCCAACCAGACTGTGGGCACCGGGTGGCTAGGATCTATGTCCACTCTGTGCCTCTCTGGGACATGATTAGTGGCTGCCAAATAATAAAGGCAGCATGGTGGACTGGACTCTTTAGTCCAAAGCCTTGGATTGAGGTCCGAGTTTTCTTTATGTATTCAGCAAACATAGATGGCACTTATGCACAAGACATTTAAGTATGCTTCGCAAATGCAGGCATACCTCAGAGATATTGCAGGTGCACTTCCAGAGCACTGCAAGAGAATATTGCAATAAAGCAAATTACGTGAATTTTTTTTTGGTTTCCTAGTACCTACACTGTAGTCTGTTAAGTGTGCAATACCATGTCTAAAAAATGTAGGTGCCTTAATTGAAGAATACTTTATTGCTAAAAATACTGACGCAGACAGGAAATGAGCACTTGATCTTAGAAAAATGGCACTGATAGACCTACTTGAGGCAGGGTTGCCACAAACCTTTAGCTTGTAAAAAAAACATATCTGGTAGCACAATAAAAAATACAATGAAGTATGCTTGTATCCATTCACTTAATCTTGGAACTGTCATTATTATATAAATAGTGACATCATCATCACCACTCCTTATCATTAACTCTTCTTTCTAGATGAGAAACTGAGGCACTGAGAGGTGAATGAACTTGCCTAAAGTCACACGACTAGGAAGTTTTACCATGGACTGGCTAATTGTGTTTGAGCAAATCATATCACCTCTTCTTGGTGTTGGTTTCCTCATTTTTCTCACATGCACATGGTCCCTAGCTTACGGCCTTAGTTAATAGTTGCAGGCAGGCAGTCTGGCTGGTTTGGGGCCCTGTGCCTCACTTTATAAAAGCAGCTGCTTCCCAGGCAGTTCACTTCCAAAAGGATGGCATGCACCTCACCTGTTTGCAGCTCAGGCTCCAGCTTCCTGGAGCAGGCTGCCCAACCTCTTCCCCTTCCCTCCCTCTGGGAGGTGCTTGATTTGGGGAACCCATACCCAGTCCTGGCTGGCCCTCTCTGAAGAGTGCTCCCCTAACCTCCATCCCTAAAACAAACTATGAACTTCTCTAACAAGACAGGCTTATCTCTGAAGTCTTTCTCACATACGAAAGGCCAGCAAATTTTCCCACAGAGCTGCCAATGCAGTCAGTGTAATACATTAATTGGGTGACTTCTTAGCTGAATCAAGAGTGAGCAAAGAAAGGAGCAATGGAGAGAAGGGGGGGGGCTGGTGAAAAGAAAACATCTGGTTATATTTAATCTATGTTTAATGACTCCACATAAGCAGTGTCTGTAATTTGTAACTTTCTGGAAAGCCGGTCATTAGAAAGTGTCAGTTCAATTTTTTACAAGGTTTGAGACTTAACAGGGCAGTTGCCATTAATAGCAAACCCTATTAGATGGATATGTGGGAAATACTCATTAGGCCAGTGGGTGATAAATCAGGCAACACAGGATCCAAGAGTTACTCTTCAGGCTGCGTAGGCCCTAATTTAGACCTGGCCTATCTGTTTTGACAGCTAGGTCTCCTATGTTTAATAAGTAAACCTCTGTGTGTCAGGTTATGATTAAACTGTCCTAAGAGGGCTACAAGTAAATGAATCTGTCACATATGTTTCCCTGGGGCCCAAACTTCTTGTGACCTCAAAGCATCATGTAGTAAACTTTCCACTCATACATATTAACAGCCCACACGCTTGCAAAAATAGCCCGGCTCGGCAGTGATTATTCATCAAAGGAATGGCTTCCCCTGAGAGGTAGTGAGCTCTCAGTCAATAGAAGTATTTAAGCAGAGTCCAGATGAGATTCTTGCATAGATGACCTTGAAGTTGCGTTTAGCTCTAATTTATCCTAAGATCTTTTCACTCCTTATGGATTAAGGTGCAAATTCTGTAGCCTTGTGCTGAAATGTTCTAAAGGCCCCAGCCTACTTTCTCAGCCCTCTTTCCACCCCCCCCCCCAAGCCCCACCACTGTATCTTCCAATCACTCCCTATTGCTGGATGGCTGTGTGCTTGGGTCCCTGTGCTTTGCCCAAGCTGTTTTCTCTGCCCAGAATGCCTTTCTTCCTTCTCTGGACAGTCTATGGAGCCTTTGCCCAAATCCACCCCATCTTGGCCTCAGTAAGCCAGGGATGGCAATAAACCATGACACGTGCTGGAGCCAGCTCCTACCTTCTCACTGGTTGTTCACTAGTCAGGAATTTGGCGAATGTTGGTAATCCACCGGCAGCTTAAAATCAGCCATGGCAGGAATATTTATATCATAGAAATCTGGAGCACTGGTTACCAATCAGGCCTTTCCCTTTACCAAGAGCTGGCAGAGCGGCACACCAGTGCAAATAAACTTTCTTTTTCCAAGAGTTGAGTGGTAGCAGTTGCCTAGAGTTGGTGGTGTAAAGGATTCTGAGGTTGAGACAGGAAAGTGGGCGGTGTGATGAGGAATGCACTAGTGATGTTGGTGTGAGCATGAGGGGGAGAAGGGCTCATAAGCTACCACCTCCAGCCAAAGCCAGAACTGTCTCCTCTGCACTCCCACCGTGTTCTCTGCCCCTACCTTGGCACTCAGCACAATCACTTGGTGCTACTTCTGATGTGGCTCTTTTCTATGCTTAATTTTTCATCCATTTAGTGTGGGTGTTAGAGTCAAAATTTGTTTCTGCCACTTGCTGTGAGATCATAAATAAGTCATTTAACCTCCTTGAGTCTGTTCCTTTTACTGTGTAATGGCTTGGTCATAAGCCACGTGGCACTCAAGTCTTATAAAGGCAGCCTGAGCCCTGAAGAGGGAAGGGCCTACCTCTGCAGAGTATGATGAAAACCCCCAAGTCCTTCCCTACCTGCCATTTTCCTCCCAGAACCTCTCACCTCCCTGCCCACTGAAGACAGTACCTTGGTTACAAAGGGCTCCAGAGAATCCTGGGAGACACTCACAGATGCCGCTGACATGGTGGCAGGGCCCACTGCTGTGCACACAGAGGGGGCACGGCTGGATGCAGCTGTAGCCATAGAGCCCAGGGGGGCAGACTGAAGGTAAAAGAAAGAGGACAGTGAGCAGCTTAAGGGACCCCAGCCAGCCTGGCCACCCTTCCTGACACACATAGCAATAAAGAGGCTTCTAAAAAACGGGGAGAATTAAATTCTCCCCGCACCTGGGAACGTCTCTTTGTGGAGAGAGGAGCTGTGGTCTGGTCCTGTTTCCATCAGAAGGAACTAATGGGAGGCAAGAGATGGGAGCCGACTCTGGGGGCCCACCTCTCTCAGGCCAGGACTGGTTCCATCTGGGGAAGGTTAAGGAGAATAAGCTGTCTGTGGTCTTTGAGGCAAGGGGTTCAGCTTACTTCTCTGGCACAAGGGTCCTCGGAAGCCTGGGGCACACTCGCAGCTCCCATCCTCTGGAGAACAAGAGCCACCATTCTCACAGCTGCAGGAGACGGAGCAGTTGGGACCCCAACGACCAGGCGGACATGTGCTATCACAGCGGATGCCTGTGGCCCAGAGACAGACCAGGGTCAGTGTTCAGAGAGCTGAGGGTGCAGGAAGATCAGAGGGAAGGACACATGCAAATGAAGAGGTGGAGGTGAGCACAGGGAGTCTGGGGATGTGGAGGAGAAACCCAGCTCGGGCTTGCCTGGCTTCCAGGAAGAGGTGATGCCCAGATGGCATCCTGGAAGACCAGGAAGAATTGACCAAGCAAAGGAAACCAACAGGAGGCAGGAGAGTCTTAAAAGAATGAAAAATAGTATAGCGTGGCAGAACCACAAAGAGCGAGTGGATATAGCAAGAGATGAGACTGGGGGAATAAGAAGGGACCAGAGCATGAAGGGCATCCAAGAACATACCTGACAGCAACCAGCTATGGGCAAGTGAGCGCCAGTTGGGGGTGAGCTACACGCCCACCTATGTTAGCCCAGGAGCCTCCGCTCCTGCTGGGTCCCAGCCAACCAACGTGGGGCAGGGGCTCAGACAGTAGACAGGGTGTGAATTTCCAGATTCTTTTGACCAGAGTTCTCAATGCAATATGTATTTTATGTCATAAGTACACACAGACGTACGACGGAAACCAGTCCTTTGCAAAATTACTTTGTCACTGTAAGATACTCTTGATTTCTCTCTGCATTATGATGTATCTTATTTCATAAAAATGTTAGTTGTGACCCACCAAAGTGAATTAATGATCCTCAGTTTGACAGTGGGCTATGGCAGAATGGATGAAATCTCTCAATAAGAAAGAGGAACAGGGAATATACAGTGTTTTTGAGAGGGAATAAATACGTGTTTGGGGTGATTACAGCCTGAAGGCTAAGAAGGAATTTTAAAAGGCCTGAGGCTGGATGTTCCAGCTCTGGGATAGGGTTTCCTCCCAAGCAGAAAGGCTTCCCGTCTGATATCCATTAGGGGAAGGGAACACAAGCCCAAGAGATTGGCTTGGCTTCGGAAGGTGAATATCAGAGGCTCAGAGAGAAGCAGAATTAGTTGAAAAATCATGTCTGCCTTATTATAAGGACAGGGATTTTGAGAAAGAGAAAGAAAGAGAGAGAAAGTTACTTAGGGCTGGTGAACAGAGCCAGCCTTAGCAGCCGAAGGAGAGCAGTGGGACCAATTTAGAGGCCGGCTGGAATTGTACAAGCCCACCCAGCTTGGAAAGGTAGGGAAAGGGGAGGGAGGGTGGAACAGCTAGGGAGAGGCGGAGGGGAGGAGGATGCAGCAGGCTTTCTTCCTCTGCTTATCCCTCAGTCCAGCCAGCACCTGCGCCCCTCCCTGGGCTTCCCTCCCCGGAACGTCTCAATGTTGAAGCAGGATGGAGGCTTCAGATGCCACTTTCTGGGACACGGTGGTGGGGTTCTTTCCAGAGGATGGGGTCATTTCCCGGTGATAATCTGGCAGCCACATTTGTCATATTTTACCCATTAATGAGGATCTGTCCCAGGTACCCAAGAGGTAAAGCCTGGACAGGCACCATGGATTGACTAAAGAGACCTAGGAAGGAAAAACCATGCTGCTGTTCAAAGTTTTGGACACGTCTTCAAGTTTCCCCTTTCCTAGGCACCCTAAGGAATTCTTTTGCCTGTTGGCCTGAAGCAGAGCTTTGCTGCTGACAGGGTCTCCAGTTAACCCCCCCTGCGCACCCAGCACTGCAGGCTGATGTGGCTTCTGGAAATACCACACATAGACACTGCTCTTTCCTAAGCTATGCATAGATGTTACCGTGATTGAGAAAACAGTGCATGCAAAAGCACCACTCCGTTCACGGCAGCTGGCTGTCAGCGTGTTTGGCTACTGAAGGTGTAGCTACGCGTGTAGAACCCTCAGTGGGTTTCAGGGTCCTCTTCCTTGGGGAACCGGGAGTGTAGGCTGTTCATGCTCAGACTGCAGGTGGCTGCAAAGTCTCTCAGGGTTCTAGGATTTGGCAATTATTACATTCTGGGCCTGGTTCTGTGGGAATGGGGTTCCTATTTGAGGTTCTTATATGTCCTAGAGCTTTCTGAAGGGTAACACGTGGGTTCTAAGTAGGAAGAAAGGTCAAAGGTTTTCCCACGTGGAGTGCCCAGTTCCAGAAAGGACTTACTGGTGCCATCAGAGGGGCTGGCTTTGGCAGGGTGGGAGGCTCCCGGCTAGAACTTCTGATGTAGCAGTTTCAGTTACCTTTTCTGAGCCCTGGTTTTCCTCACAGTTGAATGGGGATAATAATTCCCTCAGAGGTGCCTCCCCTCATACCTTAGGTCCTCTGGCTTTGTATTTCCGGACCTTCCTCCCTTCCCACATCTATATTGATGGGTAAAGCTAAGCTCAAAATGTATACATTGTGGTCTCTAGTTGACTCAGCGAGGCCAGCAGCCCTTAATGTTCAGGGTCTGCTTAGAATCCTCCTCCTCCAGGAGGCCTTCCTGGATGTCAGGCATCTATCTGACTGCAGCATACAGCTTTCTCTCTACCTGTTACTCGAATGTTTCATACACACGAGTCCTGTCTCCCCTGCCAGCAATTTGAAGACATGGAGCACAGCGTACTGACTCTTCTGACCCTGCTTACTAGGTGTTCCTCGCAGCCAGGCAGACCACCTCTGGTGCTCAGCAGTGTGTGGCACACAGTAAGCACTCAGGGATGGTTGCTGTGGAATTTTGCCACTCACTGCTGAGTCTGGCACAGTGTAGGGCACAAGGTAGCTGCCAAACAAAAACTTGGCAATTGGGTGAGTCAATAAATGGTAATTGAATGAATAAATGGCTCCCCCTTACGACACAGTCCTGCATCTCTTATCCTTTTGGCACTGATGTCCTAAGACTTAAGCAATTCCTTTTCTTTATCTGTGGTGTGAGAGGGTTGAAGTAGATAATCTTTATGTTCTCTTCTACTTCAAGGGGAAAAAACATAAATGGTAGGTTTAGGCCAACTTCTGATTTCAGAGTGCAGAACAAGGTGAATAAGACATAATACACAGTGCCAGTTGTCAATAAGCCTGTGGCTTATTGGGACAGGGGGAGATATGCCTGCAGCTTAGGGCAGACCAAAACCTGTGTTGGCCAAGTCATGAGCAATACGCCAGGAGCTGGAAAGTCAGGCACGGATGTTTCTTATAGCACAGGTGAATGGGGAGGGCTCACTGAATGGGAGGCCCAAGTCTGTCCCCTGTCCCCACCTCTCCTTGGCTCCTTTCCACATGACGACAAACCTCAGGACATCAATCACTTCTTTCAAAAGACTACAAAGCCACACCTGGGGAAATTAGCTTTAGAACAGCAGAGGCCTTGCCGAAAGGTTGTCCAAAGGCAGAATTTTTAAGCACAAGATAGTATTAAAATCTCATCGGCTCATTTGAAATTAAGGCAATGAAAAATTAAAGTAGATTTCCACTTGGTTCCAGCTGAGGGTCTAGGGTGCTGGTGCCTAGGGTAGGGTTTCATTCTAGGGACAGGAACCAACAGGGCAGGGGAAGCCAATGTTCCTGGCCCTTGGCTGCTTAGAAACTTTCTAGTTGTAGAGAACAGAGGCTGTGCAGCAACCTGCTGTGAATTATTTACCTGAGAACCTATGCTGCCAGGAATAATTGTATTTCTTTCTCTTGGCCGCCCACCACCTTGGGACTGGCCAGCAGATTCATTCACACAACCTATTGTTATTAAGCACTTCTAGTATTCATGGCTTACATTTACTGAGCACTTACTATGTGCCAGGCACTGGTAGCACTTTATTGGTATTTACGCTTCAAAATAGCCCTGTAAGAAAACATGACATCCAAATAGTAGAAGTGGGGGAGGAGAGTTCAGGAGGGGGGGTGTTGGGTGTGCTCTCACCTAATGGGCACAATTTAAGGATATACGGCACACCTCCCGGGTGATGAGCTCAACTACAACTTGGACTCTACCTAACAAATGCAAACAATGTAATCTAAGTGTGCCCTTATATCAGTCTGAAATCAGGAAAAAACCCAGCCCCGTAGTTGTGAGGATGATTATGTGCATTTTATGGATGGAGAATTCAGGCCCTGAGAGGTTAAAGGACTTGCCAAGGTCATAAACCCAGGCAGTCTGGCTCCATTCTGTGTTCTTAACTGTCACGTTATCCGTATCTCAGCGTGTGGCAGGCAGTGGATACAGTGGTGGATAAGCAGATGCTTCCACAGGGCTGATGGTCAAGTTGGGGAGACAGATAATAAATAGCTATTGAAATCTGAGTTCAATGACAATTGTACCAAGGGAACAGCGCAGGGAATCAGAATTAATTAAAGGGGGCTCTTTAGTCTTAGGTGGAGGATGGCTGCTGTCACAGGAGAGCCTTCCCTGAGGAAGTAACCGTTAAGTTAAAACCTTGTGGATGAGAGGGAGTTGCCACGGGAAGAGAAGGGGAGAGAGATTCAGGCAGAGGGAATGGCACAGGCAAAGGGGGCCAGGAAGGGGCTTGGCTCTCTGAAGTAAACTTTGGCCTCAGTGGCTGGAGTGTAGCAGGCGACAGGGAGGGAACAGGAGAGAGGTGGAGAAGTTGGGCAGAGCCAGGTCACGTGGGCCTGAACAATCACAAGAGTTTTAAACTTTAATAAGAGTCCTGGGAAGCCACTGAGGCATTCTGAACAGGCCTGATGGGTCAGGGGTTTGAGAAGTCTGCTGTGGCCGCTGTGTGCAGAATGAGTGCATCTGAGCAAGAGGGGAGGCCTGAGACCAACTGGGACGTTGAGGCAGTGCAGGTGAGAGAGGGTGCTCAGTGGACCAGGTGGTGGCAGTGGGATAAGAGAAGTACGTGGATTCACCTTGCATTTAGGAGGCAGGCTGACAGGCTAGATGTGGGGACCAGGACTCTGGGACAAGACTAAGGAGGAAGTTCCTGTGCCCTTCTCCACCTTATTCTTTACAAACAGATTGAGCGCCTATACCCAACATGTGTCAGACTTGGATTTTTTTACTGGGGTGTCCTCTAGCCCCTAGAAGAAAGCCTGTATTAAGTAGGTGTTCAATAAATTTGCTTGCTTGAATTGAATGGAATGGAGCCCAGAGCACATCAAGAGAAAGATGCACATTTGGGGGAAATGATGGAGAAAGAATAGTCATGAGAAGAAGGAGAATACCAAGAATCAGTTTCACAGGACCCGGAGAAGAGTGAGTTACCTGTCCATCCGGCCAGGCAGCAGCAGTGGCCTGTGACGGGATCGCAGCCATCTGCATGGCTGCAGTCACAACGTTCACTGCAGTTCAGCCCAAATGTGCCATCCTGTGGAAAGAGGCAGAGAGGAAAAAAAAAAAAAAAATCAGACCTAGCCTCCTAAAGGTTCACACATTTCTCTTGATAGCCCACAGGGATGCAGAGACCGGGGCTGGGGCACAGTACATTTTCTAAGTGGGGAAATCAGTGCATCCATGAAGCCACTGCAAAGAATTATTTGGCCCCATAAACAGGAACATGAGGTTTGGATGGAGGGAGGAGATGGTCCTGCCCTACTTTTCAAAGGGCGAGCTCAGAGCCTGTAACGATCAACTGAAATTGTGAATGAAAATGCACTTTGCTAATTATAACACATCGATCACGTGTGAGGAATGACCGTGATTTACTCTTTGTTACGGGGGCAGGAGGTAGTACGATCACCTCCTTGTGTGCTCATTAGGTGTGGGGAGCCTCATCTTTCTCATTTCTCTTTATCCTCACAGCTATCCAATGAGATGGTTCCACTATGTTCCACTTTAAAGGTGAGAAACAGGGTTAGAGAGGTAACATGCTCAAAGTAACGTCGTCAGGAGGTGGTATGTCACATCAGCCCATTTCACTTATTTGTATCTGAGACCTATAAAAGGCCCACAATTAAGTCTGGGTGGCTGGCTTTATTTCCCCCCGCACCCTGATCGTGACAGTACAGACTGTGGGAACCAGGAGGAAGCTTAGACAACATCAAGGAATGGCCACTCTGATGCCTTAGCGAGGGCTGTCCTGCAGCACTGTGTCCTGAAGGTTTCTGAAGCTGCATTTGAGGTCAGGTAACAGCACCAGAGTCAACCATGTTTATTTTACCACACACAGTGAGTCTCTCCCATTCTATCGAGAGGGGTGAGGCAAAGTAGCAAACTGGCTACAGAAAGGTTAGGACGGATCTGAATCTGGGTGTCCTACCACACAGCACAGTGCTCTTCTCTGGGTCCTCCTGTGGGTAAAAATAACCCCAGGGAAGAGCTTGCGGGGATGCTGGGCCCGCCCTGTCCCTCCCCACCTTGGCCACTCACCGGGCAGGGCAGTTCACAGGTGTCCCCCAGCCAGCCTGGGGTGCAGGAGCAGATGCCATCTGTGGGGCTGCAGGCTGCCCCGTTGGCACAGGCACAGCTCTCCTGGCAGTTCAGGCCCCACGTCCCGCTGGGACATGGCAGAGTACAGTCCAGGCCCTGCCACCCTGAGCGTTGAGAAAGGAGGGGGCTGTCACCTCCCCACCCAGGCCCAGCACAGCTTTCTGCCCCCTCCTCCTACCATCCCACCCAAACCACCGCTTCCCTGATTGTGGGGCTAGAACACACATTCCACACGCAGTCGGCTGAGAAATACAGCAGGGCTGTTAGGAGAGCTCAGGCTGGAAGGTAGGTTGCTGCCTCCTAGTTCTTTTTTTTTTTACTGCAGGCAGATGATCTCACCTGGGAGGGGAACCAGCTCAGGTGGGGACTCCTGTCTTTGCCCAGGGTGGAGTCAGGCAGTTTATCTGATGATGGCCCTTTGTTTTCGGGACAGGCTGATTCTCCATTACTAGACTGGTCGCTGGCTTCTTTGCCCACAGATCCATTTCTCCCCTTCCCCTGCTTGGTTCTGTCACAGGGGGCTGACTTCGGCAGGCTGCACATCCCAGACTCCCTCTCCCAGGTGAGCTGCCAGTGGGAGACCTGCCCACAGACTGGGGGTGGGAGCAGGAGAGAGGCTTGGTATGTCCTCTTCCTCTGTGCTGGACCTCTGCGGTGGGTGGTGCAGCACCCCCGTCCCTGTCCCAGCTCCCACTAGTGGTCCACATTTCCAGGTTCTGGGAACCCCACCTCCTCTTTTTGCCCCTGAAACCTTAGTGGCAGCTGCTTCTCCCAGGGCTGCTAAGTCTGAATTGTTCACTTTGCCTGTGTGCTCCTCAAACAGCATTGCCACTAAACCCCCTATTATGTGCCTACTGTTGAAGTTCCTGGCATGGGTTTCCTTGCCTGCAACCTGACCGATAGGGGCTCCTGGACCCTGCCTGTGGGTATGTGGGGAAAGGAGCTACTCCAACCGAGACCTCTCAGCTGGCAGCCCACCTACATGGGCAATGTGCACATGCATGGGGGATGGGCTTGAGAGGGAGGGCACCTTACCTTCCTTGCAGGTGCAGGACCCATCTACTGGGGAGCAAGTGCCACCATTGTTACAGCTACAGACAGATGAGCAGTTGGGGCCATAGGTTCCCGCTGCACAAGGCACTGCACAGACCTCACCCTGGAAAGGGAGGGGTGAGTTTTGGATCACAGGCTGCCCAGTGCTAGCTGGCTATGGTAGGCAGGGTAATGGTTCCTGCCACAAAGATGTCCATGTCCTAATCACTACAACCTGTGAATGTGTTACCTCACATGGGAAAAGGGACCTTGCAGATGTGATTAAGGACCTTGAGATGGGGAGAATATCAGGGATTGTCCAGGCAGGCCTGATATAACCACATGAGTCCTTAAAAGTGGAAGACGACCAAAGAAGATAGGTCAGAGAGATTCCCCGGGAGAAGTCCTCACCTTGCCTGTGTGGACCATGGAGATGGGGAAGGGGCCAGGAGCCCTCTGGGATCAACCCCTTGATAGTCAGCAAGAAAATGGGGACCTCAGCCCTGCAACCACCACAGGAACTGAATTCTGCCAACAACGAGAATGAGCATCATTCTTCCCTGAAGCTTCCAGAAGGGAACACAGCCCCCAACATCTTGATTTCAGTTCGATGAAACCCATATCAGATTTCTGACCCATAGGGCTGTAAAATAACAAGTTTGTATTGTTTTAAGCTGCTCAACTTGTGGTAGTTTTTTTTTTTTTTTTTTACAGCAGAAATAGAAAACTAATACACTGGGAGGCTAAGGCAGGTAGATCTCCTGAGCTCAGGAGTTCGAGACCAGACTGAGCAAGAGCAAGACCCCATCTCTAGTAAAAATAGAAAACAACAACAAAAAAAAACTAGCTGGGTAAATTGTGGTGGGTTCCTGCATCCCCAGCTACTTGGGAGAGTGAGGCAAGAGGATCACTTGAACCCAGGAGTTTTGAGATTGCTGTGAACAAACAAACAAACAAAAAAAGAAAAAAAAAGAAAGAAAGAAAAAGAAAGGAGAAAAGAAAACTAATACAGTAACCCTTATCAGCTGGTGGTGGGGTCAGCCCCCAGACCACAGCACAAGGCAACTTGACCCCAGAGTCTATATTAGATCAAAGAACTTAATCCTTTGCCTCCCAATTTTATTTAATTCTTACCAACTCTGTGACACAAGTAGTAATATCCTATCCCTACGGAGCCTCAGAGAAGTGTGAATAATAATAGCTAATGCTTACTGAGTGCTTTCTCAATAGCATGCACACATTATCTCATTTAATTCCCACAACACTCTCAGGAGCTGGAAACTATTGTCTCAGCATTATTCCCACTTAATATGTAAGAGAAGTTGGGTAACTCTGCCAAGGTTACAGGGCTGAAAATGGTTGCTCTCTGTTGGAACTCAGGCTAGCTGCCTAACTGGAAAGCATTCTCGGAGATGAAGATTAGTGAGCTCTAGACAATAGCCCCTGTGAGGGGGAAGGGAAGAGGACTGGGCAGAGAAGTTGAGCTGAGGTACAGCTGCAACAGCCTCTGCTGATCTGCCAGGGAGCCCCAGAGCCTGGAGGATCCTCAGAGTTGTCCCAGAAGGGGAAAAGGAGGGAGGACCCCCGCCATCAGGCATTTGGCTGTCCAATGTCCCGGGGAGGGGGAGTGAGTCAGCTATCTTTGAAATGAATTTCTAAAGAGGGCCTCAGCTAGGAGCCACTAACTTTCTGGCCTCTGGGGAGTAATAGGTGCCTCAGTTCTGAAGAGTGAACCTAGGTGGCACACTGTAATGTCCACTATATCCATAAGGGTATGCTGTTAGCACTGGTCAGGTCAGGGTGAGGTCTGGTCAGGGTAGTGGAACCAGGAATAGGGGCTTGAGGCCTTGGGTGGTGGAAGCTTTCAGTTAATCTGAGAAGAGTGGGGTAAAGGTGGTCCAGGTAGGGAGGGGTGTGGGCAAGAGTGCAGAGGAGCCCATGCCCAGTGGCTCATGCCTGTAATCCTAGCACTCCGGGAGGCTGAGGCGAGAGCACTGCCTAAGCTCAGAAGTCTGAGAGCAGACTGGGCCAGAGAGAGACGCTGTGTCTACTAAAAATAGAAAAACTAGCTGGGCACTGTGGTGGGCACCTGTACTCCCAGCTACTTGGGAAGCTGAGACTAGAGGATGG
This sequence comes from Loris lydekkerianus, assembly GCA_963574355.1. Taxonomy (NCBI): domain Eukaryota; kingdom Metazoa; phylum Chordata; class Mammalia; order Primates; family Lorisidae; genus Loris; species Loris lydekkerianus. Next base: position 89,639 of record CAUYPK010113762.1, on the reverse strand, counting down.
CTGGAGCCCAAGAGTTTGAGGAAACTGTGAACTATGATGCCACAACACTAGTCTGGGGCAACAGAGTGAGACTGTCTCAAAAAAGGGCAGAGGAGGTATAACAAGGTGTGTAAGATATTTAAAAGAGGCTGGAAGCCTAGGATGTCAGGTACAGGAATTGGGCTTTCCTCCCTGAGTCCCCCAGGACATGCTCAGGAACCCACTATGGGGCATCAGCTCTGGAGCAGGTGGCCACTGGATGTTGAGTTCCTACTGTCTGCCACTAGGGGGTGTCTTCAGCCAGCATCTCAGGTCTGATACCTAGGCTTAGCGTGGGACACTGACACAGGGAAGAGCTGGGGCCAGAAGAAAAGAGCTTGTTGGGCCCCACTGGCTGTGTGACACTGAATAGGCACTGCCCCTCTCTGCGCCTCAGTTCCAGCATCTGTAAAACGACAGGCTTGGAGTAAAGGAGCTCTCCTCTCAGCTCTAAAGGTCCAGGCATCTGGCTTCACCCCATGTAGGCCACACGGACCTGAGGGTATGGGCCTTCGGCCAAGGACAGGCTCCTCTCCAGCCCTACTCTGTTCTGTCCCACCCACACAAGGTGAGGTAGGAGCACCTAGGGAGTGCAGAGTCCTTTCCCAGAAGACCCTGTAGGGCCCACTCTTTCTCCTGCTTGTCCCTAGCCGGCTTGACTGGCTGGAGTCTGTCAGCTTTCCATTACCCAGAAAACTCAATTTCTCTAAGACTATAAATAGCCCATAAGCATATATTTGAGCTCTGAGGACCCTGGCCTGGGTGCAAACGGCAGGCAAGGCATATGCCTTTCTGTGTGTGAGTTTGCCTTCAGAGAGAAGGGTTTTTTTCCCAGCATCCTCATTAGCGTCCCCATGTTGTCCGTGGGCCTGCCAATGGGGCTCAGAGAGGACTCCTCGCCCTGGCCCTGCTCCGTGAGACGAGATGCAGAGCGCCCAGGAAATACCTGACCCCAGAATGCAGTGTCAATACCCTGTTTTTCCCCCAGAGAGGCACCTGATCTGCCAGAAGGCGCTAGAGCAAGGATTGGCTTGGGTCTTCACAGTAGGCCTGGGAGGCCACCAGGCTGAGAGGGTTTTCTGCTTCCCAGAGAAGAAAAGGGAGAATGAGAGAGGGGCAGTGACTTATCCAGGGCCTCACGGTGAAGGCAAAGAAGAAAGAAGTAGATCTTCCTTCCTGAGAGATGGCAGAGCTGAGTGATCAGAGGTGGACCCTGGCATCAACCTGCTTCCATCACTTACTGTGAGACCTCGAATAATTTACTAAATCTCTCTGAGCCTCAGTTCTCACATCTGTATAATGGGAATAACAGTGTTCCTGCCTCATATCATTGTGAAGAGGATTCTATTAGTTATTATTTGTGAAACAGTTGGAACACTGCTTGGTGGGTAGAAGGCACTATAAAAGCTGTTATTAACCCAAAGATATAGCATCTTTTATGAAGACAGTAGACAAAACCCTCCCAGGTTTAAGCAGAAGGAAGCTCTGGAGAACAGATCCATTTCTCACTGGACAAGTGCTGGCCCTGCTGGAGAGGAGGCGGGTACTCACAGGGGGTGGGAATCCTGACTCCCCCCATTTACTTTCCTGTCACCTCCTCTGGTCCCCTCTTTACAGCTGACACAAGCTGAAACTATCACCACCACACATACCATGGACATGGTCTTGGGGGACAGGATGACCACTCCCTGAGAGCTACCCTGTGCCAAGTGCTGTTCCAAACACACTTGATTAGCTCCTAATAGCAAAAAACCCAAATGGGGAAGCAGTTAGTTTCTGAAGTACACAACTCCCCTTCTGCCTGGAAGGAATGTAACCTTGGTACAGCTAACTGAGCATTCTCCTCTACCTCACTGTCCTAACCCCCAGGGCTGTCTGAATGCATACTTGGGTTTTTCTTTTTCTTTTTCTTTTCCTTTTTTTTTTTTTTTTTTTAACAGAAGGGGTCTTTCTCTATTGTCCAGGCTAGGGTGCAGTGACATGAACATAGCTCACTACAGTCTCAAACTCCTAAACTCCTGGCACAAGTGATCCTCTTGTCTCAGCCTTCCAAGTAGCTGGGACTACAGGTGCCACCACACCCGGCTTATTCTAATTTTTTCCCATTTTTTTAGAGATAGGATCTCTCCATGTTGCCCAGGGTAGTCTCAAACTCCTGGACTCAAGTGATCCTCCTGCCTCAGCCTCCCAAGTCACTGGGTTTAGAGGTATGAGCCACCACTCCTGGCTCTGAATACATACTTGGCTCTCACACCTCAACAAGCACAAGTTAAACTTTCTCTTCAGATTCCCTTCTAGCCTCTGGTCTGACTGTCAGACCTAGTCTGCAGTTACCTGCCAGGTCTCTAGTGATTGACATTCAACAGAAGCCAGCAGTCGGTCTACCTCAGGTTAGACTATCAGCTCTGCTCACTGCAGAGCATCCCCTGATCTGGGTCTGGTGATACCACCTTGAGCTGAGGGCCACCAACAGGCCTTAATTGTGATGATCTGTGTGGTGTCTGAGTCTGCGTGGGTCAGTGTTTCTATCTCCATGTTCAGGTAGTCAGAGCACACACCCATGTATTTCCGTGTACATTTCTCTGGTGTACCTATTTATACATCTTTGTAGATTTGGGTATAAATTTGTGACTCTTCCTTCATCGTTCCTCCTGGGTGTCTTCCTCAACATGCCTGCCCTGCCCTAGTGGAAATTCGGTACGCACAAGAGACCATCACCCTAGCACACTGGGGGTCCTCTCGGCTCACTTGCCTACCTCTACCCTGGGGCTGTGAACTCAGGGGGATGGATCTACTCTTACTCCTGTCCAGGTTCTCAGGGCCTGGGACTCTGCCGATATGTGATGGGCCCTCAGTATAAGTTTAACTGAAATGAGATGTTTGTGTGTACACACTGGCTTATGCTGTGGACAGAACCAGAAGGACCAGGCACTTGCCATATGCTTTTTCTCACATGCCAGGTGACTCAACAAATGTGTGCTAAGTGGGGCCAGCTCTGAGCCAGCCATGTCGTGGGCTCCAGGGGCACAGAGGAGCCTGGGACCCAGTCTCTGTTCTTGGGCAACTCTCAGGCAGTGTCCATACAGGTGGATTCATGTCAATATCCAGATGTGCTTATTTGTCCACTTGACTCTGTCTCCTCCAGTGGGACTAGAAGCCTCATGAGAACCGGGGCCTTATCTGTCGGGGTTGCCCCGTGCCCCTAGCTCAGTACCCAGCACAGAGTATAGGAATTCTGTAAATGATGTCGAAGAAATGAGTGAAGGGACTTTGTAGGCTGGGCTCATCACACTCAGGAAGCAGAATTTTGGCTGGTTTAAAGAAGAGGCCCCTTCTCACTACCCTGCCTCTGAGACCCCCCAGGGCTATTGTGGAAGTCTCAGCCCATCATGCCACACCTTGTCCACCACCTCCTGCTACCTCTGCCTGCCAGGCTGAGGGTGAGAAGCACAGCCAGAAAATTACCCTGTTGGCTTTTAGAACATCCATACAGGAAGATAAGACCCTCTAAGCTGAAGACCCTAGGAGATGATTCAGTTCACTAAGAGCCAAAGTGGGCTCCCAGGGCACTGGCTGCAGGGGCTGTGTCTTATCCACCCACCTGCCCCCAGCCTAGTGCCTGGCCCAGACCTGTCCTGAGCTGTCTGTTGATCTTTTTACACTCTGGGGAAAAGGACAGGATGAGAGCCAAGGTCAAGAGCTCAGAGCAGAAGTGGAGAAGTTTGTATGTGGCATGTCATGTGCTTTGTGTAGCTTAGCACCTCTTACTGCCCCAGCCAGGCCTGTCCCCCAGGGTCCTTTATTGAGGCTATTCCCCTAGACCACTATTCAGAGTTCCTATACTATACGTCTTACTGTGGGAAGGCAGTCTTCTCTTCTGATAGACTTGTGCTAATGCTAGGTAATATATAGGTCTCTCTCTCTCTCTCTCTCACACACACACACATGAACACGGGGTCTCACAGTGTTCCCTACGCTGGTCTCAAACTCCTGCCCTCAAGTGATCTTCCTGCCTTAGCTTCCCAAATAGGAAATCCTATTTGTCAGATGTTCAAAACAGCTCTCAGCAACCTGCTACAGCCTTTGCAGGTGTCTAGCTTAGAACCACTGGCTATGTCATCTCTAAATACCCTTTAGTTCTGACTCTGAGCATCTTCCTGCCTGGAGTGGGAGTCTTAACTCAAAGGAGCAAGGAATGGTGGCATGCAGAACAGGGATGGGGACCCCTCTTGGGCCTCTAAGAATCATACCAGCTGCTTAGCCATCTACTCTGCTAATGCATGACCTGGGTAGACATCCAGAACACCAGAGCTAGAAGGGCCACTGGGAATCACCTGATCTGTCTACCTTGTTTTATAGATGAGGGAATGGAGGCCAAGAGAGGGATAGTGACTTGTCTAAGATCACACAGCCAATGCAAGGCAGAGACAGGTTTGGAGCTTGAACCTCTTGGCTCCAATTTCAATCACAACATGTGAACAGCTCATATGTGGTGACATTCTGGGTTAGCCTATGCCATCCCTGTTCACAATGACAGTGCACTCATCACTCAGGCACAGAGCAGGACATCCAGAGAACATGGCCTTGATCTTGAGGGAGCATCACCCTCCAAGGCCCAGATGCTTTGCCCCTTTCTCAGCACCTGGAAGTTTATGCTTGGGTATTGTTATATCCTCATGTATTCCCGTCTCATCTCCTCAACCCACACCACCCATGTCCACAGGGGTAGATCCCTGAGCTTCTGCCGAGAGATGCCTGCCAGTCCTGCTTGGCGTCTTCATTCTATGAATGGAGGATGGATGTGAACCCGTCCTCCCACCCAAAGGCCTGTTAATTATAGATGCAGTATTGGCTATTAACATCTTGAACTTGATTTGCAAGAGCTTCTGACGAACAACTTTCTTGGAGCTGCTCCCACTAAAGAGATGCAAATTTCTCCTCCCCCTCATACCTGCCTCCCTGCACAATGTGGGGGCAGTGCGGGCCCAGACCTCAGTGGGTAATGAGTTATATGTTCTATTAAATTTGTTTCAAATGTTGTTTATCGAATTTTCTCCCTTGCAATATGCTTCTTTGTAGTTTGGCCCTGTTTGGGAAAATTAATCAACAGCTGGGGCTTCTCATGTTGATCATCCGCTTTCCCTGCAATGGGCAGGAGGTTAATAAGGATTTTTGGAAGTAGAAGGAGGACGATGGAAAGTGGCTGACCCTCCCTCCCTCACACAAAAGAGGGAGGCAATTGGGCAAGTTCATCTCTGAGTCTGTGGGTAGAAGGAGTGTAAACAGGGTGGAACTGGCTTTTCCAGATGGCACGTGCCTGCCAGCCCATGGGAGCTCAGCAGAGAGGACCTGGGACCAGCAGTCAGGGAAGTCGCCTTGGCCCACCTGTCCTGTTGTTGGAGGAGCTGGTGATGGTTCAAGCCAAGCAAGGGCCCTTGAACCACCACCTGGGGTCAGAGAACTTGGGTTGACGTGAGGCAGAAGCACTAGCCCAAGGTGACTTGGCCTCATTCATTCATCCGTTCAGTCTGCAAGTGTTTATTAAGCATCTGGGATGGGCCTGGGTTTCGCTAACCATTACACTGGAGTAGATGTGACCTAAGGTCTCTTTCAGCGCCCATATTCTTTAACTCTCCCCACTCCTCCCACTTCCAGAGTAAGTTTCCCTGTTAACTGCTCCTTGGTGGCACTTTATTACAATTGTAATAAAATAATCACTTAAAAAATCAGCTCTAATTCAATAGATTGTAAGTTTCATGAGAGTTAAGGGCTGAGTCAGTTTTATTCCACCCTGTGGCTCTAGCCCTTGGTATGGGGCCTCGCCCACGGTCTGTGCTTAGTGCATGTGTGTTGAATTAAGTCAGCTAGTGTGTGTTGGACACTGTGCTAGGCCAGGGGAGATGTGGTGAGCTTGTCCCTATTGTCTAGTGGCCAGAGGAGGTGAGGCACAGATCAGGCTGTGGCAGCACAGGCTGGTCCCTTCCCTACTTCCAAATGTCCTGCAGACAGCCTTTAGTGGCCTCCCAGGCCCTCTGGTTGCTCCTGTTCCCCTCTCTCCTCTGCTACTCCTGGAATTCCAGGGCCAGCAATGGGGGCTGCTTTGGGCATGCAGTGTCACATCAATGCTAGCAGCACACATGTATAATGTGCTTTACAGTTCAGGGAGGCCTCAGGAGGCAGTAATGGTGGCCAAGGAAGGACATTTGAGATCAAGTTCAGGCTGTGCCACTTCTTGGCTGTGTGTGACCTAGGTTGCTCTTGGGGATTCAGCTAAAGTTCTAGAAAAACAAAGTTGTTTTTCTGCCAAGCAGAATGCCACCCCTCAGCTGCTGCACTCCCTCACCCACCTGTCTGTCACCAGCCACTCCCAGCTCTGCAGGCTGGGACAGAGGGACTCCCAGGTGGGAAGCCTCATTTGTGATTTTCCAGGGAGAAAGACTGACACGTGGCCTACAAGGCAAAAAGAGAATAGCTTGACCAAATGCCAGCCGCGGTTTGACCAAATGCCAGCCGCGGCGGCCTCTCCAATGCAGAGCAACCCTCGCTGGACCTAATTAGTGCGTCACTGATAAAGCAGCAACTGACAGCAGATGCATGCTGGGGAAAAGAAACTCTGCATAAGGCATGAAGAGCAGAGACCCAGCGGGATGAGAAGGAGGAAGGGAGGGAGGCTACTTATCGTATCTATCCCCCACGGGCCTCCCTGTGCTGCGGAGGGGATGTTCAAGAACTGTGGGGCTGAGTCATTCTGACTGGCTCCCTTGCAGGAGGAACAAGGATAAAGGTTAGGACTGGAAGCCCCTGGAACATTCACTCTCATCTGTATCTGTCCAAAACCACCTGAGATTTGTTGCTGTGCAGTTGTGTAAGATGCGTACTGCAAAACTCTAGAGGTTCCATTCAAATGACAATCATAGATCTGTGTATTTATTACTTCATTTTTCTGGCAGGTGTCAGTAGAATGTCTTGAGATACCTTTTTTCTCATTTTTGCACAAATACATCATCTGGCTCTGATCCCTCAAGAAGCCTCTCTGGAGGTGCACAGATGCTTGATAGTTCCCAAACAGACTCAGACAGTTCAGAGAGGCCTCAGGAGGCAGTAATGGTGGCCAAGGAAGGACATTTGAGATCAAGTTCAGGCTGTGCCACTTCTTGGCTGTGTGACCTAGGTTGCTCCTGGGGATTCAGCTAAAGTTCTAGTGAAACAAAGTTGTTTTTCTGCTCTGTCTCAAGGCAGAGCTTTAGCCCTTCCCCTTCTCTAATGCCTCTCTTCCCTGGGAGTCTCTACTGAGTTCAGAGAGGGCATTCCTGGCTAATAAGGGCTTATTGAGAAAACTCTTGAGAGGTATTTATATCATATTAGGAGACCCTCAGAATCTAACTCCCCCCACCCCCAGAGATGTTTGTGCAGGGTATATGCACGGGCAGCCCCAAAGGGAGCGGTCCTCGCCACTGACCACGCCCTTCACCCCTCCAGACAGACTGACCATCCCTACTGCTGGAGGTGCCCAGACAGGAGGAACAAAACTCAGGTTTTTCACCACCCCCTTGGTGCCAGGCCTGTGCCAGGCACTTTTTTGTCTCTTACCTCCTTTTGCTTTATAACAGCCCTGCAGGGAAGAAATTATCTTCCCAGAGAGAGAGCTACCCTAGAGAGGCCACACCAAGGCTATAGTTATCAGCTTGCTCCATAAGAAAGGGACCAACAGATTCCGAAGCCTGAGCTCTCTCCCATAGACCAGGCTGCCTTGACTGCAGATAGGTTGGGAGTGATGGGAACTCAGATATCCCAAGCACCTACGATGTGCCAGGCTGTGCCCCAGATGCCTGTCGTGTGTAATTTCATAATCTTTTCTGTGTGTTTGCTGTTAAATGTACGTTGGCAGTGGAAGCAGAAAGGCTAACAGGGGCTTATGGTGGGAGCTCCCAAGGGGCATTTGTATCTTATGTTAAGAGGCTCCCAAGAGTAAAAGTTTTCAAGATATCAAAGGATAAAGCTAAGAGGGTGGAATATCAGGCAGTGGGAGTGAGAATTAGTAATAATGTTCATTACATCCTCTGACGGAGACACAGCTGGTTACAGCGATGATAACGATGATGGTGTTGATGACAACAGGATGCTATCAGCATCCCACTTCCAGAAAGGCCTTTGCCTGTATTTAAAAGTAGGAGCTTCTTATGACAGCTCCAGTCCCCCACCATGGCTTCATCTCTCTGTCCCTGCTTCCTGGGGCTGAGCCTGTCCAGAGCTCTTGCACTGTCTGAGGGGCTGGGGCTGGGGCTGGTTCCAGAGATGCCCAAAGGATCAGGGCGTCTCTCACATCTTCTGGGCCCCACTCCTTCTGAGAACAGGATGAAGCTTCCCAAAAAGGCTGGGCCTGAATCTTCAGGGATTTCTGGGCAAACATTGACAACATATGGCCCTGATCACTCTCCTTTAGGTTCCATCATTTCCTTAGTAGTTTTTAAAAAAAGACCTTGGCATTTTTTAAGTGCCAAAAAACATTGCCTCTAACTCTCTGGGAAAGCCAACATTGGGCATTAGGGGAGGGCTTTCCAAGCATTTAGAGGAGTGTGTGGGTGAGCCATGGAGAGGGGCAGGGGCACAAGATGAGACCATAGCGAGGAGGGCCCGCTGGCTACCTCCCTACTCACAGATGTCCTACAGGCTGTTGTTGATGAGCCTGTGTGTGTGTGCCACGCGACTAATACGTGCATGTCCTATGTGTGCCTATGTGTGCTGTATGTGCCCTATGTGTATACAATATGTGTGCATGTATTGGAGAGCAAGTTAGGGGTAGGATTGAGCATCTTGGTTTAGATGGTAGCTTATAGGGTTCCTCTCTGCGTGATCCCTGTAGTGTTCTGGTTCAGTGGTGTGACAACTTGGGGGCAACCTGAGCATCTGTATGTCAGACATCTGGGCTGGTCCTGGCCATAGAGCCCTGAGAGTGATGTGGTCACAGTGGCTTTGAGTGCAGTGTGCATGGTGTCACTGTGTGAGATCGCACTGTGGGGGCTGGAGCTATAGGTTGCGTACTGTTGTCAAAGCCCAGCCCCCTAGGATGAGGGCTGTGTCATGTGGACTCAGAGCAGTGGCCTGGAAAGGCAGAGTCTGATAAGTGACAGTGATAATGTCCCAGTGGGAACCAGACTGTATGGGACAAAGTGTCCTGCAGAATCAGATAAGGAGTGTTAAGTAGGGTTCAAGTAAAATGCAGCACGTTGACAGTTGCGGGGATGCTTCTAACTCCCTGTGCATTTACTCAACGAACATTCACTGCCACGCTCTGTGCAGGGGACTGGGCTGGATGGGCTGTGGACGGGGAAGGGGGTCAGGGTGGGGAAAAGGGTGGGGACATAAGGATGAATCAGACAGACCAAACTCTCTGTTTAGTAGAGGGAACAGCAACATCCACAGTGAGCCACCAGAGTGAGCGTGCCAGCGTACTATGGCGAGGCTCCGATCCTGTGGGAAGAGACCAAGTAGGTTTATAAGGAGGCGGCCACTAAGCTGAGGCTGGAGGGCCCTCAGGCAGGAGGAATCCCAGGGAGAGCACAGGCATTCTAGAGGAAGGGACAGATTGAACAAAGGTATGGGGCGTGCTGGTGCTGTCCGGGGTGAGGCAGTTTGGATTTGCTGGAGTGATTGGGGGTCAGCAGCAGGAGCTTGGGCCGTGAGTGCCAGGCCTCAAAGTTCGCCCTGAAAATAAAGGTGGAGTCCCAGAAACAGGCGAATGACTCAGGATTCCAGCCTGTTTGAAGAACAGCCTCACCTGAAGGCAGGCCTCTGGCCCCTCCTCTCTGCCCATCCAATAGCTTACTCATTGTGGAATCATTCAAAAAAATAAGTGAGACTCTTCCTCAAAAAACTAAAAAACACAATTAAAAACTGAATGCAAAGAAAGCCCAGAAGTTAAACCTGGGAGGCTTTGACTGGGGAACAAAAAGGGTGGGGGGAAGGCTTTTTCTACTGCCCATCCTGTGCTTCCTCCACCCCCCAACTCTCAGGTCTTCATGAGCTGGTTTCCTCCGGACTTTTCTGGCTCCAGAGTTTCCACCACCATGTTCTCACAGAGTGACTCACCAGGGAACATGGCCTGGGATGTGCTCCCCGTGATAAGGCACCCAGACTGGGGTGTGGCAGTGGGCTGGGGAGGTTTGATGGGAGCTCAGATCAGACCTTCATGCAGGCGAGGACTGGTGGCTTCTGGCCAGGAGCTTTAGGCCCAGGAAAGAAAGGGGAGCAGAGCCCCTTAGGGCAGCAGTGAAAGCGAGGGGCTCAGCCCCGGGCTGGGCAGTGCTGAGCTACTCCAGTCACTTGTGTAACCTTACTGGGCCTGTGTCCTATTTATAAAATGTCAGTGGTATGATTACAGCCCTCAGAGGGCAGTGAGGGCCCAGAAGATGGTGGCTATGGAGCTTCTGTATTGGAAGAACCGTGAGGCAGATGGGCAGCGTGGTGATGATGGGGCGCTCCTTCTGTGCTACCACCTGGGGAATGGATACCCCGCCCTGAGCTACCTGACAGAAGCCTGCACTCCCCATCCGTTGGTGGCCACTTCCAAATTTATTTAGCTCTCTCGGCTGCAGCAACCCTGTAGCCACAGTTAAGTTACGTACATCCTGTTGAGGGACAGTGAGGGTCAGAAGAGGCTGTCCCAGAGAGGTGCTAAGGGGCAGTGTCAAGCCCAAGGACTTGGAACCTGACCATTGGGTTTGGAGCTGGGTCCTGGCTTTGGCACTTGTTAGACCTTGGGCGAGTTTCTTTTCTTTTCTTTCTTTCTTTTTTTTTTTTTTTAAGAGTCTAGCTTTGTCGCCCTCAGTAGAGTGCTGTAGTGTCACAGCTCACAGCAACTTCCAACTCCTGGGCTTAGGTGATTTTCTTGCCTCAGCCTGCTGAGTAGCTAGGACTACAGGTGCCCGCCACAATGCCTGGCTATTTTTTTGTTGCAGCTTGGCTGGGGCCAGGTTCAAGCCCGCCACCCTTGGTATATGGGGCTGGCGCCCTACTCACTGAGCCACAGATGCCGCCCAACCTTGGGCAAGTTAATAACCTCTCTGTCTCAGTTTTCCTATCTGCAAAATGGGAATTAAAACATACCTTTCTCCAAGGGTAGTGGTGAAAATTAAATAAGTGAATAATACACATAATGCTCTTAGAACAATGCCTGGCCCCGTAGTAAGTGCTACAGATGCTTTAAAGCATGTTCATTATGGCACACGACCTGATAACAGTCTAGGCCAATCACAGGTGTAAGAAACGAGGCTGTGATTTACTTGCTCTCTGCCAAACACTTGCCCCGTTTCACCCTCACGGCCGCCCTTCAAGAACTGTCACGTGAGAGGTGAGCAAAGGCTGAGCCTGCCCTCTGATGGCCTCCCAGATGGCGAGCACCATGGCTGAGAGACAAACTTAGGTTTCCCCAACTCAGAGTCCACGCTCTCCCCACCCTGCCAAGCAACCTCCAGGGAAGAAACGTGAGACGTGAGGGGACCCAGTATCTACTGGGCATCCACTGCTCTCTGGGTTCTTATGGGGGCCCTATCTTCCTAGGTGGGGAACAGAGGTGGAGCACAGCACCATCCTGTGAGGCCCTGGTCCAGACTGCTGTGGCGCCCCCACCATGGCAGGCAGGGCCACCTGCTCCACTCTCACTCCCCTTCCCATTCCCTACACCCCTGCTCTTCTGGACATCAGCGCCTGAGCGCCAGGAAGCCCCTGCCTGGCTGCCCTAGGCCTGTGTCCTAAAGTTAAATCTCCTCTTAGAATTTTTAGGAGACAAGAGAAAAATTATTTTTTAGTGTTTTGGGGATAGAACTTTTAAATAGAATTTTTGTTTGGTTTTGCTTTTACCCCCTTGTTAGTTTTCCTATCAGCCCCACTTTGAAATAATTTATTCATGACCTTTTTCTGCATTATCTTTCATTTTCCAGACATAATCACATCTCTGGCAGGAATCCCTTTCCCTCCTGGGGTTGATAATTACTCTTGCAGATGGGATTATTGGTGCTAATGACTAAGGGGAGAGGTGACTGGAGAGGGGCCCACCGTGTGGGGTGGGCATTGAAGCCTGTGGGCAGGGCTAGCAGGAGCAGAGCTGGCTCTTCCTTGTTCCAGAACTGCAGACTTGGTGGGGGACTGGAGCCTGCAGGCCCTGCCCCCCTGCCTGCCCATACCCTGGTGCATCTATCAGTCCTTCCCAACTACCTGTTTCATTGGAGCTTTGCACCAGCTCCAGGAGAAAAGAAAAGAAAAGAAAAACCCAGGGGCCAGGGTTTGCAGCACCATTTTGCAGAAGCTGAGATGGAGTGGTGAGGTAGGTAGGCAGCAGAGCCAGGCTGGCAGCCCCCACCTGACTCCTCAGCTGGTTCTCTCCTTAGCACTGACCTCACCACTCTGCCCATCTGTCCTGAGGGAAGCCTGCTTTTGCAGCCAGAAGCCCTGGATCTTAGGCCTAGCTTGATGTCCTCACAAGTCACGTCACCTTGGATAAGACTGCTATGAACTTCAGTTTCCTCACCTGTGAAAGACAGCAACGATACCCACCTTGCCTCCTCCTAGGGGAAGTTCTGGCTGGGTAAAGTGTAAAGCGATTCTCTTGTCTCAGCCTCCCAAGTATCTGGGACTATGGGCACCCTCCACAATGGTGGGCAGCCTCAATCTTTGAGGCTGAGGGTCCATCTACCTCCCAGAAAAGGAAAAAGGTGGGAGGCCACTTAGGCTATAGCTGAGAAATGAGACTGTTGGGGTTGTCCCCAGAGTTTGGGGCCTGACAATCTCAAGCTGGTTATGTAGCTTTATGTCAATTCCTCTCCAAGCAATTTTGGTTTGCAGTTGAAGTGTAAGCTCTGGGTTCAAATAGCTCTAGGCTCAGCTCCCGGTGGCCACTTGCCAACTATAGATGGTAACTCTGCCTCCTGAACCTCAGTCTCTTCATCTGCAAAGCCCCTACCTGTAGGTTGCTATAAGGATTAAACAACATTTTATGTAATGCAGAATGCCTGGCCAAGGGCCCACTGCAATTACTTGGTGCTGGACATGTGAGGCATCAGAGGCCAGGCATGGTGGCTCCCACGTGTAATTCCAGCACTCGGTGAGGCTGAGCTGGGTGGATTGCCTGAGCTGTGGAGTCCAAGACCAGAATGAGTAAGAGTAAGACCCTGCCTCTAAAAATAGTGGGGGGTTGTGGCAGGCTCCTGTAGTCCCAGTTACTTGAAAGGCTGAGGCAAGAGAATCATTTGAGCCCAAGAGCTTGTGAGCTATAATGCCACAGCCCTCAACCCAGGGCAGCACAGTGAGACTCTGCCTCAAAAAAAAAAGAAAGAAAGAAAGAAAAGAAGAAGAAATGTGAGCCATCATCACCCTGCTTCTCTTCCTATTGCCCTTTGGGGAGGCTCCTCTGATTTGAGGCCCCACTCCCTGGAATCTGGGGTTCTGGTCAGGACCAGGAGCTAGCAGATGCCCCATCTCTACTAGAGACTTGGACACAGAGAAAAGTGGGTCTATTTAAAGCACGATGTCTCCGACCTGCAGCAACAGCTTCTGTCCCTGCTAGGCCTGAAACCAAGCCTCAGCCTGGACCCCAGTAATGAAGGCACAGATACAGACACCAGAAGCATGTCAGAAAGAGGGTGGTCTGAGACAGCGAACGTTTATTTCTAGGAGTGGAAGAGTCAGCAGTTTTCCCTAATAAAGCTGCAAACCGTGGGGTCCCCTAGGGAGAAGGCTAGACTCAGCTTAGTGACATAAAACCAATTTTCCTTACTTTGCCCTATGGATTATTATGAACATGATTTAACTCACTGGCAACTCCCCCAGCTCCACCATCGCTCCCAGCCGAGGAGAAAAATCAGTAGGTGTCTGCTCTGGGGACAGCAAACTCCATGTAGAAACGAAGCTGGACTGGGAGTTGTGGTACCTATATTCCATCCCGGCTTTGCCATGATTTGCTGTGTGGCCTGACATAAGTTACTTTCCCTCTCTGACCTGGTTTCTTCCACTATGCACTATGGAAGCACTAAGAATTCTCCCAACTTTACCATTACAGAGAGTAATTTCTGTTTACTTGAGGGTGGGGGGGGGGGGAGTTGAGATAGAATCTCGCTTTGTCGCCCCCCGGTAGAGTGCTATGGTGTCATAGCTCACAGCAACCTCAAACTCTTGACTTCAAGTGATTCTCTTGTCTCAGCCTCCCAAGTAGCTGAGAGACTCCACCCCTTGGAATCTGGGGTTCTGGTCAGGTGCTCTTAGGTACCCACCACAATGCTAGGCTATTTTTAGAGATGGGGTCTTGCTCTTGCTCAGGCTGGTTTTGAACCTGGGAGCTCAAGCAATCCACTCGCCTCGGCCTCCCAGAGTACTAGGATTACAGGTGTGAGCCACCGCACCCTGTCGTAATTTCTGTTTTTATAGGGTGACACAGACATCTCATTCAGCGCACTCACCAACCCTGAAGGGCTGGCATTATTAGCCCATTTTACAGATGGGAAACTGAGGTTCAAAGATACTGATTTTGTTGCCTAAAGTCACACAGCTACTGAGTAACTATCTTGGAATACCAACCCAGGCCTGTGACCCCAAAGTCCATGCCCTATTGCCTGTGTTGTGTCCTCCCCACATACCACATAATAAACCTCAACAAACATTTATTTGTTACATGGTAAGCTTTGTTCTAAGCACTGTACATATTTTATCTAATTCTGTCTAAGATACTATAGCATAGTACTGTTATTGATACTGCTTTTTTTTTCTTTTGTTTGTTTGTTTTGGCTGGGGCTGGGTTTGAACCCACCACCTCCCCTATATGGGGCCGGAGCCCTACTCCTTTGAGCCGCAGGCACTGTATTTTGGGGTCATTTCTGCTATCTTACTCTTTCGATGCTCCTCTACTTACAGGGGCATGGCAGCTAGAGGGTGAATTCCTCATTCCCAGCCACAGGGGATGAGAAACAGTAATTAGTCTGTAGACCACAGTTTGATAAAGAGTGAAACAATTAGAACAGAAAATGAGCACACATTATATACATGTCACCTGGCTGTAACTTTCTGCCTGCATTCTCTCCTGGTTACACCTGTCATCACTCCCTAGTTTCAGTTTAGAAGCCACCCCAGAGGCAGATGGGCACTCTGCCCAGCTGGAGGAGGCCGGGGGAGGGAGACATCTTTAAAGGACAACAGAAACCTTGGAGAAAAATTCAATCACTGCTCCACTGATTTGAATTTTCATAACTCTCGCCCCCTTCCTTCCTTCCCTGGTCAGAGCAGCTGAGGTTTTTGCATGACCTACCAACGGCATGGAAAAAGGGGAGAAAAATGCAGAAACGAGTTTGTTCATTTGGGTGATGGAGTGCCTGCTCCCTCGCCAGCGTGCAGGGTTCAATAATGGCAGACAGGGCTTCAAAAAATTGCAGCATAAATAGATGAGCCCTTTAAGGTAATAGAAATGCTGTCATCCTGGGGAGAAATATGGGCTCTGAATCCCACGGGAGGGGACACTGGGTGGTGGCCCTTTCCCCTTCCCCCCCTTGCCTACTGCACTCCCATTCCCATCACTGTGGAGCTAAAAGGGACATCTGGGCTGAGGAATGGCCAGAGGGTCCCTTATCTCCCAGACACACGGCTCCACTCTGTGGGAGGAAGCTGCCAAGAAGGGGGTCTAGGAAATCAAGTCTTTGCAGCTCTGGCGGTGACCTCACAGGCAGTTCACTACAGGCACCCAGGTAACAGAAATTAGTCATAGAGCAGGAGAGGCGGCTCCATCAGGCCGGCTGCCCAGGTGAGGCCTTAATTAAGGAAAGGAAAGCTGCTCAGCAGACGAGCACGGGAGCCTGAGAAACTGGCCTTCTCCCCTCTGTGCTGAGAACGTCTATTCTTAGCTCTGTGGCTGCTCTTGGGAACCCAGGAATTCTTGGTGACCCTATAGCCCCAGCCAGGAGGAAGTGTCAACTAACTCTGCTCCATTTCTTACATCCCCATTTCCACCTATACCCCCAAGCAGGGCACTCAGGCCAGGACCAGGCAGCTTCTTCATGCGGGAGGCCGCTGGGGTAAACAGCAAGAGCCGCAGCAACGGCAGCATCAAATCCTTTGGGGTTTATTGTTACTCACTTTTTACATATAAGAAAATAGGGGCACAGAGAGGTACTGTATCTTGCCAAGGGCAACCAGGTAATAAACAGCAAAGCTGGCACCTGTGGCTCAAAGGAGTAGGGTGCTGGCCCCATATACCAGAGGTGGCAGGTTCAAACCCGGCCCCAACCAAAAAAGCCCAGCAAAGCTGGTATTTGAAGGCAGGGAATCTGCTCCAGGGCCTCTGCATAACCCCTACAAAGTAGTTCGTGATGTAGAAGCCCATGCCATTGCCCAAAGAACCCAGAGATGGTGTTGAGAGGCACCTGCTCCGGGCCTGCCGCAGCAGCCGATTTATCTAAATTTCAGAGAAGCCTACAGGCAGATTCAAGGCCCAGCCCTGCTGGCGAGGTCCCTTGGGAAAGACCATGCTATTCCTTCCTTTAAAGGTCAGTTCTGGAAACTTCTGCTTTAAGGGCACTGGTCCTCCCAAGGATTTCATTCATTTCAGGGAGTTTGTTGAGCAAGATGGTCACATAGCAGACATGGTGTGAGTGGGGGTGGCTAGGAGACGCAGGGTTAGAGGGAGATATGTCCTTGACCTCAGGATGCAGACTCTGAGTATGAGGCATGTGCGGTGGGAACAAGGGCATGGAACAATTCATTCTGAAGAGAGGAGTATTCACAGAAGGCTCATTGAAGAGGCAGCCTTTGCTCTTAGTTTGGAAGGTGGGGAAGGATTTCCTAATGTGATAAGGGGAGGACATTCTAGGAAGACGGAAAAGCTTGAGAAATGGCACAGAGGCTCTAAAGAAGACACAGGTTTCACCTTCCAAAGTTTCAGTTACCTGAGGGCACCTGCACTCTGAAAAGAGGTGAGAACAATGCAAGATACGTTTTGACAGAGTGTGAGAAGAGGGGAAGGGCCCACATTCACATACCTTTTAGTACAGTATATTATAACTCTTCTACTTTTAGTTGTTAATTTCTCACTGTGCCTAATTTATATATTAAACTTCATCACAGGTGTGTGTGTACAGGAAAACCCAGGGTACACGGGGTCAATACTGTCAGCAGTTTTACACAGCCACTAGGGGTCTTGGACACATCCTCTGGGGACAAGGACAACTACTATTCTGTGCGTGGGGAAAAGTGAGTTATATGTGGCCACCACGCAGTTTGTGGCAGGACTTTGTGGGAGATGAGATTAGAGTGGGTTAATTAGTTTTAGGGGTAGGTTACAAAGGGCTGGGTTTGAGCCTTATGTGGTAGGCAGCGAGGAGCCATAGGGAGAGCTGATGTGACTCAAACCTGCAGGTGGATGAACAGCTCCCCCCGTCCCCTCATCCAGCTGCTTCCCTAGCTCAGTGGGTGGGAAGAAATGGCCTCACCTCCTAGACCATCCCTCATAGAGACCCTGCCGTCAGTGTCAGGGCTCACTTCTAGAACATCCCTTCCAGGGCAGGGCTGCAAGCACCCTGGACTCTGTGGGTCTCAGCTCCTGTCATGAGACCCCTCACCCTGCCGTCCCCACCCCTGTTCAACCTGGTTGGGGTGAGGACCCTGGGTTGTAAGAAGGCACAGATTGGGGGGTGGAGGTGGGGCCCCCTCTTGGAGATGTCCAGGGTGTCAAAACAAAGCTGCTGCCAGTCTTAAGCACTCCCATCAGAATGACTGGCTCCCACACAACTGTTTCTGTTGGGCAGAGAATTTCATTCTCATTTTTGTAGACGAGAAATAAACAAAGTTAGCAGACCTAGTGCTATGAACTCAGCTTCTCGTTTTCTTGTCCAAGGCTCTTTTCTCCCACCAGGCAGGCCCAGTGCAATCTGCCAGTCCATGCCACCAAGCGATTCCCCTGTTGGTATCAAGCTAACATGCAAATGGCCCAGAGACTCCTTCCACTCTGTCCCTATCTCTGTTTCCCCAAACACTGACAAGCGTGTGTACGCCACAGTGCCTCCTGAGATGGAACATTCGAGGGGACCGAGAGGTGTTAGGGTGCACCTGCCTGGAACCTCAGTTGTGCATGTTGGTGGCTCTGATCCAGCAGGAATCTCTGGGTACAGCTCATCCTGACACCCTCCCAGGGGGGTGCTGGGCCTGGGGGAAGTAATGTTCTCTCCCTACTCTGCTAGTTCAACAATAATTGCTACCATTTTACCTGCTGTCTATTGTTTTTCAGGCAAGGAGTTGTGAACTTTCCATATAAAGTTTCTCATTCTTGATTCAAAGTTTCCTTTTAACAAAGGAAGGAGTTCAAGAGTAGGCAGGATAAGTGACTTGCCAGTAGGCAGAGTGGGGATTGAAGAGCCAGGATTTCATGGTGACCCTTCAAACAAAGCTCATCAGGCAACATGAGAGTTCTGTGGCTCTTAGGTGGCTGGATGGGTATCTGATTAGCCTCTCCACCCCCCGCCCCCCAAGTCCTTAACAGAGTAAACATCCAGTGTCCTGAGAAGGAAGGAGGAAGCGTGAAGGTCAGCCACCGAAGCACCAAGAAGGGCCTCCTCTTGCCCCATATCCCCATGCCTCCAGGAGATGGAGACCACCTGGCTCATGCACTACCCTGTCAGCATTCCTCATATGCATGTTGAGTTTCAAACCATTCTCAGTCTTCAGAGTGCCTGACATCATAAAGCTGTCTCAATGTCCTTCCTTTTAAAAATTTTTCTCCCTTTTCAAATGTTGTCCTTCCACCCCCCTCACCCCCCCTTCCCACTTTGAGACAGTGTCTTACTCTGTTGCCCAGGCTAGAGTGCAGTGGCCTCATCACAGACTGCTGCAACTTCAAACTCCTGGGCTACAGCGATCCTGCCTTGGCCTTGCAAGTAGCGGGGATTACCACATCAAGTGCATGCTACCACATCAGGTTAATTTTTGTATTTTTGTAGAGATGGTGTCTTGCTATGTTGCTCAGGGTAGTCTTGAACTCTTGCCCTCAAGAAATCCTCCTGTTTCAACCTCCCAAAGCACTGGGATTACAGGCATGAGCTACCATGCCCAGCCTCTAACATCCTTCCACACAAGTGCCTGGCAGGGAGAGCTCTGGTGGGAGGGGACAGCTGAGGATGCAGCCTCACATCCATTACCACATTGGCTACTCACACCCAATAGCAGACGAGACTGATTGACTCCTCTCATCTTCTAGATAAAGAAACTGAGGCCCCACAAGGCGAAGTGACATGTGCAAGGTTACTGAGCCTAGGATAAAGTCCTCCAAACACCTAGAAAAAGCCTCTCTTAATTAGTTCTTAACTAATTTCTCATCCTAAAATCTTTTGAGATAAAAGGTGGGGAACCTGAATTCATAAACAAGCCAACCAACAAAGGCACTACCAATTATTACTGACCTGGGAAACTTCGGGGACAGCATCAGCTGAATCTGCTGTGCTAATTGTTCCATCTCTGGCCACAGCTGGCTAATTGGGGAAGTTACATTCACTCAGATGCTGGGGTGAGGGCAAGAATAATGGCTTCCCCCTCGGAGCTGGTGTGCGCAGGGATGAGTCATGCTGATTCAGAGAAAGTGACTGTTCTATAAGCACCTCAAGAAGCCCCTGTCCAACGTCCAGCAGGCCCCAGAAGAGCCTTTCCAAATATAACGAGGCTGGGCAGGAGATGGATGGGAATTCACTGGGTCTCACCAAGGCAGCTTGGCTCACAATCTGTCTTAGCCCCAAGCTCCAGGCAGGCAGGATTCCACAGAGATGATTCTGGCAAGCACCAGACCCCCCGAAGTTTAAGGACAGGAAGTCATTTACATTCCATGTAGGGGAAACAGAGGCAAGGGCTGGGGACAATGGGCAAACAGACACCAGCCTCCCCAGGACTGCCAGGGTCCTGATTTTACCTTTTTCTAAGGAGCAGCAACTAGGCAGGTGCTGAGGTGAAGAAGGGGTGGCAGGGAGGCAGACTCTCCATGGGCTCACAGATGACAGAGATGACAGCCCCCAACAGCCCTCAGGGAGTCCCCCTCAGCGAGTGCACATATTTTTTGTGCCTACTGTCCCTCATTTCCCCTAGAAGAGTGCTTCCTGACTTGGTCCCTGAAGTCCGCATAGGAGACCATCTTAAGATCAGCTGGCTCATCTCTCTCTCTGTGCTCCCCCCACTTCCAAATGCCCCAAGTCACAGACCTACCCTAGTAGCCAGTCTGGGACTGGGGTCAGGACACTCACTAGCAGTTTGACGCAGTCAGCTTCAGTCACCTGCTTGCTCACTTGGCTATGTGAGCTTTTTAATTCCAATTATTCTTTCCTACCTAAACTCAAAACCTAGGGCATTACATTTTTCTGTAGAACTTTTATACAAAAGCTCATATCGGGTGGCACCTGTGGCTCAGTGGGTAGGGCACCAGCCCCATATACTGAGGGTGGCAGGTTCGAACCTGACCCCGGGCCAAACTGCAACAAAAAATAGCCGGGCGTTTTGGTGGGTGCCTGTAGTCCCAGCTACTCGAGAGGCTGAGGCAAGAGAATCACTTAAGCCCAGGAGTTGGAGGTTGCTATGAGCTGTGATGACACAGCACTCTACCAAGGGCAATAAAGTAAGACTCTGCCTCTTAAAAAAAAAAACCTCACATCAACAAATTAAGTTAAAGAGGAAACCCCTAAGAGGAAAAACTTCCTTCCCCCTGATTCCATATGAAATGTAGGACTATTTTTTTTTTTTTTTTGCAAGATCTGAAAAATATGACATTGCTATTTTAATGGCGATTGCATTGAATCTGTAGATCACTTTGGGCAGTATAACGTTTCAACAATGTTGATTCTTTCAAACCATGAGTATGGTGTGTCCCGTCATCTTGTTAACATCTTTGTGATTTCTTTTCTCAATGTTACGTAGTTCTCTCCACAGAGATCCTTCACATCCTTTGTTAACTATTTTCCAAAGTATTTAATTTTCTTTTTTTCTTTTTCTTTTTTTTTTCTTTAGAGGCAGAGTCTCACTTTATTGCCCTTGGTAGAGTGCTGTGGCATCAAACAGCTCACAGCAACCTCCAACTCCTGGGCCTAAGCGATTCTCTTGCCTCAGTAGCTGGGACTACAGGCGCCTGCCCCAACGCCCGGCTATTTTTTTGTTGCAGTTTGGCCAGGGCTGGGTTCAAACCTGCCACCCTTACCCACTGAGCCACAGGCGCCACCCTAGTATTTCATTTTCTTTGGTATTACTGTGAAGGTATTGTGTCTTTGATTTGTTTCTCAGCTTGACTGTTGTTGGCAGAAATGAAAATGCTGATTTGTGTACAAACCCCGAATAGCCAACGCAATTCTACGTGATAAGAACAAATCTGGAGGCATCCCTTTACCAGACTTCAGGATATACTACAAGTCTATCATGATCAAAACAGCATGGCGTTGTCATCAAAATAGAGACACAGACCAATGGAACAGAACAGAGAACCCAGAAATGAAACCAGCCTCCTATTGCCACCTGATCTTTGACAAAGCAAACCAAAGTGTACACTGGGTAAAAAGAGTCCCCATTCAATAAAGGGTGCTGGGGGAACTGGTGCCACATGTAAAAGACTAAAAAAGACTGAAAAGACCCACACTTCTCATCACTCACAAAAATCAACTCATGATGGAGAAAAGATTCAAACCTGCAACATAAAACTATAAACATCCTAGAAGAAAGTATAGAAAATTCTTAATGATATAGGCCTAGGAAAGGAAATTGTGAAGACCGCACTGGCAATCACAGCAACAACAGAAATAAATAAATGGGACCTGATCAAGTTAAAAAGTTTCTGTCATTAAGGACATAATCAGCAAAGCAAAAAGACAACTTACAGAATGGGAGAAGATATCTGTATGCTACACACCTGACAAAGGGTTGATAACCAGAATGTGCAAAGAACTCAAGTCAATCAACAAGAAAAGATCAAACAACTCATTAGAAACTGGGCAAGAGACATGAACAGAAACTTTTCCTATCATGACAGACTGATGGCCAACAAACATGAATAGCAGCAGAATTCACAATTGCAAAGTCGTGCAGACAACCCAGGTGGTTTTCAATACATAAATGAATTAATAAATTATGATAGAGGGCTCAGTGGGTAGGGCGCAGCCTCATATACCGAGGGTATTCACCAAAAGCAAACTATATAACCAAACCATATGTACACCCATAATAATCTGAAATTAAAAAAAAAAGTGTGGAACCTCAAGTTTAACATGAGCCACAGATAATTAGTAAATTTACTGACATCCTGAGAAATGTTGCCGCAACGTACTTCATATATTCCATTTCTACACCTGACAATGACCTTGTAAGGCAGGTGTTCCATTTTACAGGTCAGGAAACAGAACCCAAGAGAGATGAAGTCAACGGTCCAAGGTCACACGGTTGGTGAGGAAGATAGTCAGGATGTGATCCAGGTTGGGTTCCAAAGGCCACACTATTTCAACTTCACAAACCTCTTCCTATAGCACAATAAAAAATATGGACATGGGGGACCCCTAAATGTTTGGGTCCTCAGACCCACTGGGCATGGCCCACCTTTGAATGACATTCCACTTCCCATGTCAAATCCCTCCAGAATCAAACCTCATAAAAACCAGCATAATTCATGAGAAAATCCAAATAGTAAAAAAAACACGCGGAGACAATGTTCACTCTCCTTAGTAATCAGAGAAATGCAAATTAGAACAACATTGAAGAGTCATTTTCTACCTATATAATTAGAGGAAAAAAATTTTTAAATGTTGGCAAAGTTACTCTGAAATAGGTACATTCATCCATGACTGGTGGCAGGGAGATTTATATAACCCTTGAGGAAAGTAATATGGCAACATCCATCAAAAGCCATAAATTTATTATGCTCACTGACCCTGGGAATTCACCCTAAGGAAATAATTCAATAGGAGGGGGGAAAGCTATTTGTATGAAGATGCTCATTGCAACCTTCGATGGGCACACTGGAAACAGCTTAGTATTCAGCAGTAAGAGGATGTCTGAGTAAACTGGGGGTACATCAGCTCCTGCAGTGTTATGCAGCCATTTAAAATGATACTTAAGAAGCTGGAGCAACATAGAAGTGTGAACGAAAGACAGCAGAACCCAGACTGTATGTTATTATGATGTAAAAATAATGTGTGCATAGGGCAGGGACAGGGAAAAGCCGGACACAGAGGAAGACAAGCAGTGATTCAGAGCAGAAGGACCCCCTCTTTCTATTATCTTTACAGTGGCGACCCCAGCCCTGTGAGAACAGCCTCAGGGGCTCTCTGGGCATAAACTCTACCTCTGATAAGGACACAAGGAGGCACTCCCACTCTTTATGATGGGTCCTGGGCCATACTCCTGACTGCACTGGGAGTGGGGAGCTGGCTCAGTGGGATCAGGAAGGTCATGGGAGACCCCTTCCATCTTACCATGAAGCCTGGGGCGCACGTGCAGCTCCCCGTGATGCTGTGACAGTCAGCTCCGTTCTGACAGGTGCAAGGCAGCTGGCAGCCATCGCCATAGTAGCCAGCAGGGCAGGATTCGTTGCAGTGGTGGCCAGACCAGCCTGGCTGGCAGGTACAAGCTCCAGTTAGTGGGTGGCAGCTGAGTAGACAAGAGAAGGGTGAGAAAATAGTCCAGTTTGAGATGCAGACATGTCCCACCATGTCCCAGCCATGTCCCACCCTCAGGCCACGCTAAGTCTGGTCTGCCCAGGGTAGCAGAATCAAAGGCTCTCAGAGGTTAAATTGATCCATGTCTTGCTTATCAGAAGATGCCAAGGCCACGTGGTCTTAATTAGCACCTGGCAACTGAGGCTCATAGTAGTGATGTGACTTGTCTGAAGTCACATGGCAAGGAGGTGGCACAATCAGGATTAGAACACAGGTCTTCTGACCCTCAAACAAGTGTCCTTCCTCCCTCCCTCCCTTCCTTCCTTTTGAGGTAGAATAGCCCAGGCTAGGGTGCCTCAAACTCCTGGGCTCAAGTGATCCCCCTGCCACAGCCTCCCAAGAATCTGGGACTGCAGGCACCCTTCACAATGCTCAGCTAGTTTTTTCTATTTTTAGTAGGGAGGGGGTCTCATCTTGCTGAGGCTGGTCTTGAACTCCTGAGCTCAACTTATCCACCTTCCTGAGCCACCTCACCTGGGCCAACAAGTGTTCTTCACAATACAAATACAGAAACCAACGCAGAGGGGTGGCCTCTTTAGTCCCTTGCCTTATGGACTGTGTGGTCCAAAGCTTCAGCCACCTCTCTCACCCAAGGCAGACGCCTTGTACGGGGACAGGCAAGAGAAGGCAGCAATGACATCTAGTGGTTCTTCATATCATAGGTGTCAATAAATGTTGGCTGAGTTAAAACAAGACCTTGTGGCGGATGTAGCCTCCCCTCTCTGGTAATGTGTGCCCTGGAGATGATTTGTTTACCCTATGTTTTCCTGGGGCTCCTTAAAAAAATTTTTTTTAGAGAACTGGTCTCACTGTGTCATCTAGGCTGGAATGCAATAGCATGATCATAGCTCACTGGGCTCAAGTGGTCCCCCTGCCTCAACCTCCTGGAGTAAGTGGTACTATAGGCACAAACCATCATGCCAAGTTAATTAAAACAATTTTTTTTTTTTGTAGAAGCTGGCCTCAAATTCCTGGCCTCAAGCAATCCTCCTACTTCAGCCTCCCAAATACAGGGTTATAGGTAAGAGCCACCATGCCTGAACTGCCGGGGCTCATTAATAACATGTGAGATCTTCTCCACCCCCTATCTACCTAGGCCAGAAAAAGGATCATTTGTCTAGAGCAGTGGTTCTCAGCCTTCCTCATGCCTCCTAATGCCGCGACCCTTTCATACAGTTCCTTGTCTTGGGGTGACCCCCCACCATAAAATTATTTTCGTTGCTACTTCATAACTATAATTTTGCTACTATTATGAATCGTAATCTAGATATCTGATATGCAGGATGTATTTTCATTGTCACAAAGGGGTCGCAACCCACAGTTGAGAACCACTGGGCTAGAGGCAAGGGCTCCCTGGCATGAGCTCTAGGACCTCTAGAGAGTGGGGCAACCTCTGGCTGGTAGCCATCTGATCCAACAGCCAGTGTCCATCATGATCCAGGGATGCTGGAGGTGGTCAGCACGTGGTGCTCAGGGCTCCTGCAAGAGCATGACTGACCCATGGCCAGAGCTGCTGTGTCTGAAATCCAGAGGCCACACTTCCCACAGGCTGCTCCCAGCTGGAGTGCAGTGGGGATACACTCCTGGGATACCTCGGACTCCTCTGGTGGGCACCTTGGCTTCAAGACTCCCCATCTTGCCAAACTTTCTTACAACTATGCTGTGGGCTAAGACTCTTCCACCCGGGGCGGTGCCTGTGGCTCAAAGGAGTAGGGCACCGGCCCCATATACCAGAGGTGGTAGGTTCAAACCCAGCCCCGGCCAAAAACCACACACACAAAAAAGACTCTTCCACCTGATTCCCCTTCCTTCCCTCTCTCCCTCACACAGGTCAGGCTCACGGTGGTCTGACAGTTCTCCCAGTCTTCCCAGCTCCCTCCCCGTTTTTCCTTGGAGTATCCCCTAGTAAACCCTCTGCACTTCACCCCTGCTTCTGGGAAGGCCCAGACTAACACACCAGAGAAGTGCTGGATGAGAGAGACAAACTGCTTAGATTCCCTGTGTCACCTGCTTCCCTGCTTTGGAGTCTGGCTCAGGGGACAGAATCAGGAGAAGCAGTCACTGAGCTGGCAGAGGGTGGGGTAGGGTGGAGGGGGGTGCTAGGCACAAGCCTTGGTTCTGCTAGGTGCCATGAGGACGGGGACTTTATCTCTCTGGGTGTCTGGCTCATATTCACTGCCCAATTAAATATTTGGAAATGAATATAGCTTTCATTAAGTATAATTATTTTCCATTGATTATGTGTTATTTTCTGTCAGCTTGTTCATTGGCTCCATGGGGGAGTGTCCTTTGCCTTGTTCCCCTCTCAGGGCACAACAGAGTCCCTGGCACCCTGGAGGTGCTTAGTACATATTTGGCAAATCAATTAATGAGCAAACGAGTTGTATGAAGCCCAGCCAAGCTGTTTCTCTTCAAGGGACCCTGCTTTTCTCACACAAACCGAGGAGGTGGACAGCAGCAGATGATTCTTGAATACCAAGTAGCTAATAATCATTTTGGAAAACGTTTAGTATCTTTAGTCTCGTTAATCATCGAGTCTAAACAACCATCAGATACCACTTCCCCTCCATCAAAAACAGGGAAGATTTTTTAAAATGCTGGTGAAGATTTCAAAACAATTTGGGGTTATGTATCAGGAAACCTAAAAATATTCAGACTCTTTGATCTCGTAATTCCATTTCTAAGAATCTATCCTAAGGAAATAGTCATAGTTGTGGAGAAAGATTTATGCGCGGAGATGTTCCCTGAAGCATTATTTATAACAGTGGAAAATGGAAGCAATTTAAATAATAATAAATATATGTGACCAGGCTATTAAAGCACCAGGCCCTTTACACATACTTTTCTAACCTTGAAATGAGTTTGTGAATTAGGCATTTGAGCCTCTATTTTATAGATGGTTTTTGGAGGTCATGTGACTTGCCCAAGGTTACACAGCCAAATCAATGAGTTGGGAAAGCTGGGATTCAAACCCAGGTTTGTCTGGCCATGTTTTGTTTTTTTTTTCTTTTTTTGGAGACAGAGTCTCACTATGTTGTTGCCTTTGGTAGAGTGCAGTGGCGTCACAGCTCACAGCAACCTCAAACTCCTGGGCTTAAGCGATTCTCTTGCCTCAGCCTCCTAGTAGCTGGGACTACAGGTGCCTGCCACAACACCCAGCCATTTTTTTGTTGTTGTTGCAGTTGTCATTATTGTTTTTAGCTGGCTGAGACTGGGTTCGAACCCGCCAGCCTCAGTATGTGGCTGCTACTGTAACCACTGTGTCTGTCTGGCCATGTTTTATCCACTGCCTTGTGCTGCCTCTGACAACAGAGCACCGGTTAAATGAATTTTGACTCTCCATGGCCAGGTGTGGTGGCACACAGCTATAATCCTAGCTTTCTGGGAGGCTGAGGTGGGTGGATTGCTTGAGCTCAGGGGTTCAAGACCAGCCTGAGCAAGAGCGAGACCCCATCTCTACTAAAAATAGAAAAACTAGCGGGGCATTGTAGTGGGATCCTGTAGTTCCAGCTACTTGGGAGGCTGAGCTAAAGAGTTTGAGATTGCTATGGGCTGTGATACCACAGCACTCAACCCCAGGGTGACAGAGTGAGACTCTGTCTCAAAAAGAATCTTACCTATCCATATGAAGAAATGTTAGAGATGTATTCAATTGTTTTCTAAAAGATTTTATGATATGATATAAGGTTAAGTGAAATAAATTGCATATGAAATCATAATCTAAAATATGAAGAAACTGATGTAGAGACAGACATGGATGAAGAATGAACAAATTACAACAAAATGGCTTTGGTGCTTACCTCTTGGTTGAGAAATTATGACTGATTCTGAATTTTTTTCTTTGAATGTCTATGTATTCTCTAACTTTCCAAAACGTAGCATCTATTATATTTATAAACAGATATAGAGCAATAAAAATTGCCAATAGATAATAAAGAAGAATGAATGGGTGTGAGAGATGAATGTGTGAAGATTTTCTGACCTTTACAGTTCAAGAAAAATTCTCTCTGAGCCCTAATCACTGGAAGGGGAGACAGCAAGGTTGGCCTGGTTGGCCTTGACCCTTAGCCAGATCTTTGGGGGCCACTACTTCCTTTCTGCACTTCTAGCAGAGCCCTAGGCACTGCCCTTCTAGGTTGCAATTTTCCAGGGGCCTCCTCTGAGGTTTAGGGTAGAGAGACTTGCTTGAGCCCAGGAACGAACTGGCAGGTCTCAGCAGCAGTCATCAGCCCTGCCAGCCCTGGAGATTCTTCTTTTTATTTTTTTATGTTTTATTTTTAAACCCTTTATTTGGAAATGATGGGGGGGGGTTGTTTGTTTGTTTTATTTTTTATTAAAGCCCTGGAGATTCTAACAGATCTCACACACATTTCTCCCGTTCCCCTCAATAGATCCTTCTGCTATCTCTGCCTTACAAAAGGTCATGCCAGAGCACATCCAGTAGGTGCTCTCATTTTGGAGGGGGCACCACCCTAGACACAAAGAGAGCCAGCAAACGCCAATTTCTAAGGACTCCCCGCATTTCCCACTTCTGATCTTTGTTGCCATCGCTTTGGCTGCTTAGAGATGGGTCTAGCTGCTAATTTTACTTTTTTTTTTTTTTTGAGACAGTCTCACTTTGTTGCCCTTGGTAGAGTGCTGTGGCATCACAGCTCACAGAAATTTCAAATTCTTGGGCTCAAGTGATTCTCTTGCCTTAGCTTCCCAAGTAGCTGGGACTACAGGTATCTGACACAATGCCTGGTTATTTTTATCTTTATTTTTATTTTGTTTTATTTTGTTTATTGAGACAGAGTCTTACTTTATTGCCGTTGGTAGAGTACCATGGCGTCACAGCTCACACTAACCTCAAACTGCTGGGGTCAAGAGATCCTCCTTGCCTCAGCCTCCCGGGTGGCTGAAACTATAGGCGCCTGCTACAATGCCTGGCTATTTTTAGAGATGGGGTCTCGCTCTTGCTTAGGCTGGTCTCGAACCTGTGACCTCAGGCAATCCACCCACCTTAGCCTCCCAGATTGCTAGGATTACAGGGATGAACCACCATGACTGGCTCATCTAATTTTACTTTTTACTCTGAGCACCAGAAGCCTCAAAACCAAATCTGAAATCGTTCTGTTCTTTCTACAATTCCATTTCTAAAAGCGGGATATACATTTGCTTAATTTGATTTTGTCTTATATTATAAAAACTCCAAAAATCCCTTTGAAAAGAAGGGGGGAATGACAGCTCACAGTGATTATAACCGAGACCTGCCATCACCATGATCGCTTTGTCCCTCAGCAGAGGGCCCTGTTCCAGGCATCCCTTTCTCCCTGGGGGTGTCCCCTTTCCCTAGGGTCACGTGGTGGGCCAGGGCTGCTATTTAGACTCTGGTAAAAGTCAAGATCACTGGTATTTAGTTCAGTTCTCTGTGTTTTCTTTTCTTTTCTCCTGTTTCACCCAGACATAGATTAATCACAAGTTAATAGGAGCCGAAAGCTGAACAATACAGGAATCTTTTCAAAGTTGATTTTTCTGCCTTTCTTTTGGCTGCTATGAGATTTCTACCAATGCTGCATCTGTTGGGTAAATCAAATCTTTCAAAAGTAATACACGATCATGGCTGCTGGAATTAGTCTATGACAATTCAATTGTGGAGGGGACACTTAAGAGGCCTGACACACAGGTGCTCTTTCTCAACGTTATCCCTTTAGGAGGGAGGATGGTTTCTTTGTGTGCACTGCACACACAAGGGGAATGAAGTGTTGTAAGGGGGTGAGACGTTGGGGAGCCTCACCAGCTGCGGCATCTTTCCCAGGGCATGGATTCAACTCTGGGGAGAAGCCTCACCAGAGAGGACTGAACAGAGAGAGGCGAGGGCTAGGTAAGTAGGGCTTCTTTTTGGTTGCGGGTGAGGGTACTTTTTCTCCCTAGGAAAGACGCTGAAGACCTTGTAAGCTGCCGTGATGGGATGCTTATTGTAAGCTCTGCAGAAGTCCGGGGGAAGTGAGGCCAGGCTTCTAGGGACCCCTACAATCTTTCAGAGTTGGGTGTAAGTTTCACTTTCAAAGACCACAAGAGAAGTTTTCCCCAACTAGGTTGAGAAAGATGATGGGCAGACTGGGAAAGTGAGGCATAGAGGAGAGAAGTGCATTTAGCAGGACATTTGCTTAGACTGAGGGGGTTTGAGGCCACGACGCAAGGGTCCCAACTCCTACCCAGTATCTGCCTCTTGACTGCCTTGAGGTTAGAAGTCAGTCACAGAATCATTCCTTTGCTTTTCTCAGATCTCAAAAGGAGGCTCTATCATGGGACAAAGACTCAAGGGAAGGGAAGGGCTGACCCGTGTCCATACGGAAGAAGAGAGCAATTTTCTGTGTCCCTGAGAATAAAGTCAAGGGTAGCGTGAAAGGTCAGTTAAGCCACAGGCTCTCAACCTCATGCAATCTTGCTTCCCCCACCCTACCCTGGGACATCTGGCAATGTCTGGAAACATTTTGGGTTGTCAGAATTTGGGCAGGGAGGGGGGCTATTAAATGGCATCTAGTGGGTAGAGGATACCGCTAACATTCTACAATGCACAGGACAGCCATCCATAACAAAGAATTATGCAGCCCAAATTGTTAATGGTGCCAAGGCTGAGAAACCCTGAGCAAGACTGAACAAAGACCTTTGTGAAGGTCAGGTGCTCAGTCACTGGGGCAGTGTGCCAAGAGAAAGCAGTGTAACATTAACAAAGAAAAAAGTAGGGCAGACATCAGCTAATGCGCAGAACCACCTAGACGGATGGGCTATTTAAGATGAATTCAGGTACTATTCTTACTGAAGGCCTACTCTGTGCCTGGCACCATGAGAAGCTGAGGCTAGAAGCTACAGGATGAGCAAGCCAGGCTGCATGTGCCCTCAAGGAGCCCAGGCCTGTGACAAAGCTCCCCTTGAGGAGTTGGTGATGCTGATTCTGAGGAGTCCAGCTGGGGTGGGGGGAAGACTGGCAGGCACACTAAGAGCCCCCACTGCTAAGAACCACTACTGCCTCCCAGTCCCTGAAACATGATACACATTAAAGACAGTAAAACAAATAATCATCAATATTGGATGGGCTGAGATTAGCGACAGAGAAGAGGGAATCCTTCCAGATTAATAATGCATTGAGGACTCCTTCAGAGGAAGGATAAATAATGCAGGGCACGGTTGCTCAGGCACAGCAGGAAAACAATAGCTCTTTAATCTGGGGCTTGGGTGGCTCTCTGGGGCAGAGATTCTCCCTGCATTGGCCCCCAGCAGCAGCCTTGCTTCCTGTCCCTGAGAGAATCTCTTCCCCGCAGGAGTGAGGGATACTGATGCCGCCTTGCACTCACAGAAGAGTCTGAGCCAGCTGCTCAGTGCCCTGGTCAGCCACGTGGGACCCCTGTGTTTGTTTGTTTATATTTATTTATTTATTTATTTTTTAAGACAGAGTCTCACTTTGCTGCCCTCGGTAGTGTGCTGTGATGTCATAGCTCACAGCAATCTCAAACTTTGCGCTCAAGCAATCCTCTCGCCTCAGTCTCCCAAGTAGTGCATGCCACAATGTCTGGCTAGTTTTAGAGATGGGGTCTTGCTCTTGCTCAGGCTGGTCTCGAACTTGTGAGCTCAAGCAATTTACCTGTCTTGGTTTCCCAGAGTGCTAGGATTACAGGCGTGAGCCACTGTGCCAGGCTGGGGACTATTGTGTTTAAAGCTTTGGAGCTCTCACTTGGCCTCCAGACCTAGCCCAGATGCTCCTCAATGGAGCCTTCTCTAACTAGCGTAGCAGCCTCCTATAGTGTTTCCTGCACACAGTCCTAGGTCACTTTTATTTAGGTACACGTTGGACCCAGCAGGGCCAGCTACATTTATTTCATCTATTCTATTATGCACTTTTCCATCACATTTCCACATCTCTGCTACTGGGTGAGTTATACAATCAATGGTGTATCATGGTTCAGTTAATAGAATTTTCCTTTTTTAGTATTAATAGTACATAAAATAAAGCTGTGCCTCACTATCAGTGTTGTCCTGTCTTTGAAGAACTATGGTAGAAGGTGGTCAGTGTATTTCCTCTTCATGGCCCAACTGTGCAGGCACTCAGTGTTTGTTGAATGAATCATAGAACTAATGCGTGCTTAGGTCACAGACAGGCCAGCTTTGCTGGCTGCAGGAACCTCTCTGGATAATGTCCTTCCTGACCCCTCTGGTTTTGCCTGGCACCACCCAGCCACTCAGCTCTAGGGACTGAGAACTGTTATTGACTCACACACTTGCTGAGATGCCTCTGCTTGCAATGGCCAAAGGCTCCAGATTGATTTGTGAAAAATCAAAAGGTGGAAATGAAGAGGGGCTGAGGCTAAGTCCTATCTATCCCAGCAACAGAGCTGCAAAGCAGAAGTGTTCCCTGTCTGCCCTGCAAATGGCAGCGGCACGCATGGCTTGAGAAGCCAGCCTGCCCTGAGCTGTCTGTAGGCCTTGGGGAGAAGGGGGCTCTGCCTACCCCTCACCACCCAGGTTAAGAGGCAGCATCGGTGAGGTGCTGTGGGGACATCTATCTGGGGCCAGCAGCCTCATTTCTTACTAGAGTGGAGGGCAGTGCAGGCTGCTCTGTGAAGCAGGAAGGAAAGATAGCCCCGAGGGGCAGGCTGGGACAGCTTCTACCACGTGTTCCTAAGCCATTCAGGAGAGAGGACACAGACAGGCTGGCCCTAAGCCCAGGCCCTGATGAAGGGCTGCCCTCTGTCCCTCCTGCTCCCCTACCCTTGCCAGAGCCTACCGGACAACCCTCTCTAGGCCCTAAGCTCCCTGCATGGGCCATACTGATTTTTTAAAATTTGGAGATGGAGTCTTATTCTTTCACCCAGGCTGGAGTAAAGTGGTCTGATCATAGTTCACTGGGCTCAATCAATCCTCCTGCCTCAGCCTCCTGAGTAGCTGGGACTACAGGTACCCACCACCATGTCCATCTGGGCCATGTTAATTTTTGGTACTGATGTTTGTGGCTCACCCTGCTCCTGCCCTAGTGGCCCTGTCTCTAGGTAGATGCTATGTGTGTGAAGGGGAAATGTTCTCAGGATCATGCACTCAGAGACTGTAGCGCCCTGAACCCTGCCATCACAGGCCCCAGGATCATGCAGTCCCATCCCCCCCTTAAGGGTCACCAAGCTCCCTCCCTGCTCCTGTGTGTGGAGTCACAGATCCAGCCATTTTGAAATGTAAGCAGCTGGGTTCAGTTGACAGAGGCAGGGGATTTGGGTTCTGATCCTGACTTTGGCAGTGCAGGCTCAGCGACCCCTGCTGTTCATCAAAGGGATTATCAGAGCCAACTGTCCAGGTCCCAGCTCTTTCCCTACCCTATCTGGATGGCTACCTTGGAAGTGGGGTCCATGGCCCAAGGAATCCCCCCTTCACTAGTCCCGGTCTAGGGACTAGACAGGGACCCTCACTGTTCTACTCCCTGGGCTTACCTGTCCCCAGCTCATACCTGATGGTGTTGTCGGCATCGCAGGGGCAGGACAGGGTGCAGCCTGGGCCATGCAGGCCTTCAGGGCATAGCCGTTCCTGGCAGCGGGGACCCTTGTAGCCAGGCTCACACACACAGGCTCCCGTGGTAGACGAACACTGACCTCCATTGTGGCAGTCACAGCGCTGTGAGCACTGGAAGCCAAAGGTCCCGAAGGGGCACTCCTCTTGGCACCTGTGGGATAGCAGAGACAAGGCTGTGGGTTGGGATCCTTCACTGGCCCTTCAGGAGCCATCCAGCTTACAGCCCTTCCTTCCTCCAGGATTTGGCCTGGTGTGCTCCACACTGCTCACAGCCCCCTCCCCTCTCCTCTTTCCTCCTCTAGGACATATTCTGTGATTTAGTTTGCCCTGATCAGGCTCCCCCGCAGTGAGTTGGTACTATCATACTTTATTGATTCTAAGCCTTGTGTTTTCTTTTCACTTTTAAGAATTGTTGGTAAAATATGTGTTTGATAGTTGGTGTCCCCTCCAAAACTCATGTCCAAACTTAATGCAACAGTGTTAAGAAGTGTGGTCTTGGCTCGGCACTTGTAGATCAGTGGTTAGGGTGCTGGCCATATTCACTGAGGCTGGTGGGTTTGAACCCACCCTGGGCCTGCTAAATAACAATGACAACTGCAACAACAACAAATAGTCGCAGCTACTTGGGAGGCTGAGGCAAGAGAATCACTTAAGCCAGTGGTTCTCAGCATTCCTAATGCTGCAACCCTTTAATACAGTTCCTATGGGCCACAACCCAGAGGTTGAGAACCACTGACTTAAGCCCAAGAGTTTGAAGTTGCTGTGAGCTGCGACACCACTACACTCTACCGAGGGTGACATAGTGGGAGGTAATTAGGTCATGGGGGTTTTGCCTTCATGAATGGGTTAGTGCTCTTACAAAAGGGCTGAAGGGAGCTAGCTAGGTCCTCTTTTTTGTCCTTCTGTCTCTTTCATGATGTGAGGACACAACAGCACTCAAGGCACTACTTTGGGAGCAGTGACTGGGGTCTTACTAGACACTGAACCTGCTGGTGCCTGATCTTGGACTTCCCAGCCTTTAGAACCATCAGAATGAATTTCTGTTGCTTATAAATTACCCAGTCTCAGGTATCTGCTACTGCAGCATGAGCAGAGTAAGACAATACAAATATGCAATGTAAAATTTACCATTTTAACCATTAAGTGTACAGTTCAATGGCATTAAGTATACTTACATTATTGTGCAACTATCACCACCATCCATCTCCAAAATCTTTTCATCTCCCCAAACTGAAACTGCATAGTATATTAAAAACATTTTGGGATGGGGGAGGATGGGTAGAGGGAGAGTAATTGGTGGGACCAAACCTATGGTGCATCTTACACCTTACATCTTACATGTGAAATTTACTAGCTGTAGAATATAAATGTCTTAATACAATAACTAAGAAAATGCCGTGAAGGCTATGTTAATCAGTTTGATGAAAACATTTCGAATCGTATATAAAACCAGCACATTGTACCCCATGATTGCATTAATATACACAGCTATGATTTAATTTAAAAAAAAAGAAAAGAACATTTTGACATCTCGGAAATTAGATGAGACTTTTTTTTTTTTTTTGGAGATAAGAGTTTCACTTTGTCACCCTTGGTAGAATGCTGTGGTGTCATAGCTCAGAGCAACCTCAAACTCTTGGGCAGAAATGATTCTCTTGCCTCAGCCTCCTACGTAGCTGGGACCGTAAGCACCTACCACAACACCCAGCTAGTCTTGTCTTGTCTTTTTTCTTTTCTTTCCATTCCTTTTCCTTTCTCTCTTTCTCTTTCCTTCCTTCTCCTTCCCGTCCTTCCTTCCTTATTTCATGTTATGTGAGGGTACAACCAAGTCACAATATTTGAGTTTGTTAGTAGAGTCCTTGTAGTTATGTCCTGCACCCAACAGGTGTGCCATACACCCCTACATTGTGCCCATTCAGTGGAAGCACCTCCAACCCCACCTCCCCTCTCTGCTTCCCTCATTCCCCTTCCCCCCTCTTGAATTGAAATGAGTTTTTCTCCTATGTGGGTATGAATTTGATCATCTACTGACTTCATATTGTATTGAGTACATTGGATACTTGCTTTTCCATTCTTGTGATACTTTACTGAGAAGAATGTTTCAACTCCATCCAGGTTAATATAAAAGATGTGAAATCACCAACTTTTTTTTTTTTTTTAAATCACCATCTTTTTATGGATGAATAGTATTCCATGATATGCATGGTTTGTTAATCCATTCCTGAGTTGATGGGCATTTAGGTTCTTTCCACATCTTGGCAATTGTAAATTGAGCTGCGATAAACAATCCAGTGCATATGTGCATATTATGATAAAATGATTTTTTTTCTTTTGGGTAGATGCCTGGTAGTGGGATTGTGGGGTCAAATGGGAGGTCTAATTTTAGTTCTTTGAAGATTCTCCATACTTCTTTCCAAAGAGGCTGTATTAGTTTGTAGTTCCACCAATAGTGTAAAAGTATACCTACCTTTCCATGTCTGTGCCATCATCTGCACTTGGGGATTTTGTGATGGGGGCTAGTCTTACTGGGGTTAGGTGATATCTCTGGGGTGGTTTTGATTTGCATGTCTCTGATGATCAGGGACAATGAGCATTTTTTCATATGTTTGCTGGCTATTTGCCTGTCTTCCTCAGAGAAAGTTCTGTTCATATCTCTTGCCCAGCGATAGATGGGGCTGTTAGCTCTTTGTTATTGTTGATTAATTGTAGTTCTCTATAGATCTTAGTTATCAAGCCTTTGTCAGATTCACAATATGCAAATATCTTTTCCCATTCCAAAGGTTGTCTATTTGCTTTGATTGTTGTGTCCTTAGCCGTGCTAGTTTTTCTATTTTTAGTAGAGACAGGGTCTCGCTCTGGCTTAAACTAATTGTGAGCTCCTCAGCTCAAGCAATCCACCTGTCTTGGCCTCCTAGAGTGCTAGGATTACAGGTGCGAGCCACCACACCCAGCCTTTAGATAAGACTTTTAATTGATGGCATATCATAGTTTAATTACCAGTATTTTTGATTCTTAGCAGTATGTAAAATGACGCATCTTACAATCATGGCATCTTAGATTTGATGAATAGGGTAATTTCATTTCTATACCTTGTCTGTTTTTTTCAGTCTTTTGGGCAGATGTACAGTCTTTATTCTCACCCTGGGTGCTGTGTCTCCTCCCCTAACATGGAATTTCCCATGAGTAGAAGAGGCATTCTCTTTCATCAGATGGGGGAATCCCCCACAACAGGAACAGGGGCTATTTCCCCTTTCTTGGATTGGGGGTCTGGGTCTCCTGAAGGCAGGAGCTGAGTCTCTCCCATCAGGCAGTGAGCCGCCAACAAAGACAACTTGGGCACTTTGTACCCTGCACATGCTTGAACTGGTGCTTGGAGCTTGCAGTATAAGGATAATTATTTGACCTCACCTGACTCATAATCAACAGTGTGGATCCTCTGCAACCCCACTGCTAACTGCCTAGCTTCCTGAATGTGCCTCAACACCCTTACCCCAGGCCTGGCCTGTTTCCTGGGGGATGCAAATCACTGTCACAGTAACTGGATTTGACCATTAGTGGGTAAACCTGGGGGGACAGGATTAAAAGTGGGGGATGACTCCTGTACCCCCAAGACAAACAGAAGTGGCCTCTAGCCATTAGAGCTCTGGATTACCCGTGCCCCAGCACTGCTTTAAGGGTGCAAACAATGGGGACTGATCTAAAGCACTGACGTCTGCTTCCTCATCATAAAACGGGGCGATCATAACTAAACCTCATCAGTCAGTTTCAGGATAGATGAGATAATAGGTGTAAATGTTTAGAAAGACACCCGACCCATGGTTAGGGCTCAATAAGAACATAAGTAATTATTACTATTCCTCCTTTAACACTGCTTTCTACAGTTCTTATAACAGAAGGTCTGATCTTCTGACTTTATTCTGCCATGAAAAAGCTCAAAGGGAAGAATTCTAAAATGAGGAATTATAAGACCAGAGGAATTATAAGAGTTTCGATTATAATATTATTTCATTTTCCAAGTTTTCTATATGTCTTCTGCAATAATCAGGGGAAGAAGGAAGCAACAAAAGCTGTTTTTAGGCTCAGAGCCCCTAACACAGTAGTTACGGTGGCTCCTGCCACGTACACGGAGGGTGGTACCCCCAGGCCACCTAAAACAACAATGACAACTGCAACAAAAAAATAGCCAGGCATTGTGGCGGGTGCCTATAGTCCCAGCTACTGGGAGGCTGAGGCAAGAGAATTGCTTAAGCCCAAGAGTTTGAGGTTGCTGTGAGCTGTGATGCCACAGCACTCCACCAAGAGAAACATAGTGAGACTCTGTCAAAGAAAAAAAATAAAAGAAAAGAAAAGGAAAAAAGCTGTTTTTAAAAAATGCAATACAGCCCTAACTTCTTTACCACATATCTTGGAGAGTCACGGGATGGAACCAGGTGCTGTCTATAGACAGGGCAGGGGAAGCCCAGGTCTGGGTGAGCTCATCTGTCATTGTGAGGGTGAGTAGCCAGGCCCCAGTGGATGTGGCAGATCCAGCCAGTGCGTGGAGGATGGAAGCAGCCTGTGTGTCATGGCACTAGGATGTCCCTGCCTCTCTTCTCTGTTTTATCTTTTCTTTCTTTTTTCTTTTCTTTTTTTTTTTCTCTGTGCCCACAATGACAGAGAAATGAGGACAGTGACTGGGTGACTGGGGACTGGCCTTGAGAGCTTCCTTCACAAGGAAATGCCACCAGCTCCCTCCCCTCTCAGAGCCACTGTGGCAAAAGGGTAATCTGACAAAATGGAGAGGCAGTGGGGTGATGGTGGGGGTACCCCTGCGCCCCATACAGAGAGGGACTTTCAGTTGCTCTGGTCCTGCAGCCTGTCCCCAGCCCCTGCAGTAGCAGATACTCTCATTACTCTCATCACCCTCACTTTGGAGTTGAGGAGGCTGAGACAAGTGCGGTGACTGTCCAAGTACACAGCCTGCAAGTGGCTAAGATGACCCCAGATCATCTTTTTTTTGAGACAGAGTCTCCCTTTGTCACCCTGGATAGAGTGCCATGGTGTCATAGCTCACAGCAAACTCACGTTCTAGGGCTTAAGCCAGCCTGTTGCCTCAGCATCCTAAGTAGCTGGAACTTCAGGCACCCACCACAATGCCTGGCTAGTTTTTCTATTTTTAGTAGAGACAAGGTCTCACTCTTGCTCAGGCTGGTCTCCAACTCCTGAGCTCAGGCAATCCACCTGCCTTGGCCTCTATAGTGCTAGGATTACAAGAGTGAGCCATCCGCACCTAACTTTCCCAGATTGTCTTCTTGCAAATCTTGCCACATGTTAACCAATCTGAGGCCTCAAAGAGGGAAAGAAAGAAGATGTCTGGAGAAGAAACGGAAGGTAGAAGACAGGAGAGAAGTGGGATAGGAGAGAGAAGAAGGGAAACTGAAGCAGAAGGCAAGGACTTTAGGGTTCAACTCTTCAGCTGAAGACCTGGATCACCTCTATCTGAACTGCCAGCCCCTATTCAGCCCATGAATGGATTTCTCTAGGTCACTCAACTTTTTTTGCCTTGAATGTCTCAAATGGTAGGGGACAAAACTCAAACCAGGGGACACCTCCTGATGCCTCCTCCCTTTCACTCAAACATTCCTGCTCCCTCCAGCCTAGGAGGGCTGGGCAGAGCCCTGAACCCTGAGCTCCTCTGAAGGGGATTTCCCAACCCTGCTATATTTTGGGGGTGACTGGACCCACAGACCCAG
Organism: Loris lydekkerianus; assembly: GCA_963574355.1. Lineage (NCBI taxonomy): Eukaryota > Metazoa > Chordata > Mammalia > Primates > Lorisidae > Loris > Loris lydekkerianus. The sequence continues at coordinate 50,656 of CAUYPK010113762.1, read as the reverse complement.
AAAAGGAATCTGGAAATGAAATATTGACAACCTAATCCATTTACATAATCAGCCTCTTCTTTTTTTCCTACTCACAATTTAAACAACTTATTTATTTAGAGATCAAGCATCGACTGCTAATGAATTTTACACAAAGCGTGCTAATAACGGGGCCTGTGGAACAGAAGGGTAATCACAGCAGGAATTAGTTTTCTACTTAAACATCCTTCCTTTGCAACATATCAATCTAATGTGTCCGATATTACCATTAACAACCAGACACATTGCTCAATTAAATTACAAAATGAGCTGCAAAGCCCTCGTTATGTTTCGTGTTTAATTTGCACAGGACTCTGCCTATCCAGAGAGGCCTGCGTTATTATACTCACTCAGCTTTAATATGCTCGTGATGATTTGGGGTGGGTTAATGCGGCTGTCACCTACAAAATTAATGGAGGCAATTTTACAAAATATTAAACACCAGGCAACCCGTTTAGGTGAGAAACCCAAATGTTACCCAGCCTCCTATTGAACGAACTGTGGTTGCCTGGTGAAGCTAGCTAGAGGGCCTTTTAGCGTTGGGTTTTTTTTTCTCTGCCCCAGGATCATTGGCCAGGCTCCACTAAGAAGAGAAATTTTGGATTATTTCTCTACTTGGTATGCCTTGGCAGTGAAAATTAGGGGCCCCAGTGATGTATTGTTTGCTGGTGTTGAGTTCGGCTGGTTGGAGCCCTGATGAGAGAATGGACTGAAACAAAGGTGTCCTGTCCTGGTTTGGGAGGCTCATCCTGAGATCCTGAGCATTTCCTTATTTGGGGGTGATGGTGAGGGTGAGAAGGCAGGCTCAGTGCTTTAGTCCTCCCTCAGGGGTCAGGGAGGGATGGGTCCTCAGGTGCCACACCCATGGTCTATGGCGGGGAAGCTCATGCAGATAAATGTTGGCCCCCAAAGAGACCAGATCTGGTTAAAATAGCAGTTCTCAACCTGTTGGTCGTGACCCACAGGAACTGTATTAAAGAGTCGTGGCATTAGGAAGGTTGAGAACCACTGGGTTAAAAGATCAGGCTAGTGGGTGGCGCCTATGGCTTAGTGAGTAGGGCACTGGCCCCATACTCTGAGGGTAGCGGGTTCAAACCTGGCCTCGGCCAAACTGCAACCAAAAAATAGCCAGGCATTGTGGCGGGTGCCTGTAGTCCCAGCTGCTCCGGAGGCTGAGACAAGAGAATCGCCTAAGCCCAAAAGCTGGAGGTTGCTGTGAGCCGTGTGACATCATGGCACTCTACTGAGGGTGGTAAAGTGAGACTCTGTCTCTACAAAAAAAGAAAAATAAAAGATCAGGCTAGGGATGGTGCCTGTGGCTCAAAGGAGTAGGGCGCTGGCCCCATATGCCAGAGGTGGCGGGTTCAAACCCAGCCCTGGCCAAAAACTGTAAAAAACAAAGATCAGGCTAGAGGTAAACAAGTTCAAGGCCAATGGACATTCTCTTTTCTAGATGCTGTTAAGGATTTGAGGCTGATTCCAGCAAGACCTGGGGGAGCCCCAATTATGTTGGTCATCACAGGAAAGACTCACTGGCTTCTCAGCCTCCCTCCCTGCTTCCTGATATCACGCAGGCAGAGAATGATGGACAACTATTTTCTCACCTCATTTTGTCTGGGAAGAGTAAACTCCAGGGGCCAGAAATGAAACGTGGATCCCTATGGAACCAGTGAAGGGGTGTGAGAGCCTCCTCTTTCTTTTTTATATTTTTCACTTTTACATCTGTGCAAGTCACACAGACGATAGCTTCTTCTTTAATGTGCCCCTCTCTGCTCAAGAAGAACCATGCAGTCGAGAGTGAGAGACAGGAGGAGGCCCTCGGTTTATAGGCAAATCCTCCTCCAGCTCCGATTCCACTCATCATCACACAGGCTGGTCCTTGTCTCTCCCTCTCCCAGAGCACCTACCCTGTCATCATGGTATCCTCCTCCCAGCGTGACCTGTGCACTTACGGTAATTCCTCAGGTACATGTTTTGTGGATTATCCACTCTACGTTGGTTGGTTTCACTTCAGGAAATTGGTGCCCTTGTTCATTCTGCTCTCAGGCCACAGGCCTGCAGAGGATGCAGACTGATGTCAGTATCCTTTTGGTGGAACTCAAATTATTATTATTTGATATTATTAGGAATAAAAATCCACTTCTAGAAGAAACTGTCCAAAATATGTGAACTGATTTTCAGTCTCAGCTTCTTTGGATTACCTGTGCCATTACCTCCCTCCGATGGTGCAGAGAGTAGAGAAAGGGTGGTAAGTGCCCGCCTCCTTCCCCCAGTTAAGCCAATGCAAATTCAAGGCTAGAGCAGCTGGGCTGGAAGCGGGGGTGTGCTCTGCAGGCCGAGGCCAGGAAGAATGAGCTGATGACTTCCTCTAACAAGAGGACTCAGAATGTTTTCTGAGGAAGGAACTGGAAGGCTAGTAGTAAGCTTGCTGGTAGGCTGATCTCTACAAGCTGCTATCAATATAAGCAACATGAACAGCATGGACATAAGTTCACACCATCCTTACCTGTCCCCCATGTATCCAGCTGTACAGTGGCACTGTCCAGTCACATGGTCACATTGCCCTCCATGGTGGCAAGGACAGTCCTGGCTGCAGTTCTGGCCAAACATCCCTGGTGGGCAGGGCTGGGCACACACTGCTCCCTGAAACAGAAGTGGGAAGACGTGCAGGGTGGTGCTCCAGAGATGCCACCCCAAGGTCACACTCTCCTAGGAATGGCACAGCTGCTATGGCCTCAGGGACCACCCCACTTTCCCGGTGCAAGCACAGCAATCTGGACACCATGGCTCCAAACCCTCCTCTCAGACCTGTGGAGAATGAGGCCAGCTTGCTCATCCAATGACTCAGCACACATTTAGAGTCTGCCTATGATATGCTAGGTGCTGTGTTAGATATTAGGGACACCAAAAAAAAAAAAAAAAAAAAAAGAGTAAGACTTGATTCCTGCACTCTCACATAGGAAAGACACAGGAGACCCCAATTACACATGCCAGTGTGGCCACGCACTCATAATACCTTTCCAAACCCAGCTAACATTAGAGTAAGGGGAGAAAAGGTGTACACCTACAAGGACAAAAGGAATAGAGGACAAGAGATGTCACATGTTGGAAGATGGGAAAGCAGATGGAGGAGTGATAACTGCTCTGGTTTCTGCTTCCTCAGCAATGCGAGTGCCTGCTAAGGGGTGTGGGAAGCACCACGTGATGAAGCCCTTGGTAATCTCAGGAAGGCCGGGGAATGGGAGACACTGGTACCCTCTGAAGGCCAAGGTGGAGGTGTGGCAAAGACAGTACTGTTTACAAGTTTATAAAAGAAATTAGACACCCAGCCTCTGCCTCCACTTCAAATAGCCAGGTGGCTGCCCAGGATTTTTGTCAAGGTTGGACCAGACAGACGTTGGAGGCAGGGACATGGGGGCACGGCTGAGAGTGGAAGTGGAGTTCTACCTCTGCTCGCCTCCCCACTTAGCTCCCAGAATGCTGACCGCCAGACCGCACTCCCTGTAGAGGAGGTTGGATAGGATTCCTTTCCGGGGACACTGATGAGCTCCAGAGAAATAACCTACAGATACTGAGATTTGAGGGTCCCATCAGTCAACAAGTTTGGCATCTCCCTCCACCCCTGGGCATCCGATTAGCTTTTCTGAGGCTCACCATCAAACATGAACAGATGGCCAAGGATCACCGGATATTTGAAATAGGCTCTCACATGAAAGATGAGGACTGAAATAAACAAATAGACCAAGGAACACAGAGGAAACAAGAACCCTGCCTGGAGCAAAATGAACACGCTCAGGTAGTTAGAAGAAGAAATTCCATCCATGAAAGAACAGAGTAGTACAAAAGGGGATAGCTAGATAAAAGTAAAGAGTTGTTGAAAATTAAAAATAAGATGTCAGAAATTAAATTATTGCAATAGAAGAGCAGCAAGAGAGTGTTGAAGAAATATCCTATAAAGTAGAGAGAGAGAGAGATTGATTGAAACTAGTAGAGAAGATAGAACAAAATTAGGTGGTCTGACATCTAACAGGAATTCCAGACAGTAGAACAGAGAAAATGGAGATACCGTATATACTCGAGTATAAGCCGAGTTTTTTCGGCACAAAATTTGTGCCGAGTTCGGGTTTTTTGGAAAATATAATCAAAATTTTCCCATAATGAAAGCATAAGATCATAGATTTCTGAACTGAAAAATTCTACAGAGTATACAGCAAAAGAAAATGAAACAAAACCCACATCAAGGCATATCATGGTAAACTGTTGTATCTCTATGGATAAAAATGATCCCCAAAGTTTTTAGAAAGAGGATTTGGGAATCAAAATGTATTAGACTTTTCAACTAGAAGCCAGAAGACAATGCAGCAATGACTAAGAATCCAGAGGAAAGAAAGGATGTCTAGCCTAGAATCCTATACCCACTCAACACTCAAGAAAGAGATTAGAAAAAGACATTTTCAGATTTGAACACCCTCAAAAAAAAAAAAAAAAAAAAAGATAACCTTCCACCAACACTTTCTCAGGAATGTACTGGAGGATTTTTTCTATCAAAAAGTGCTACCCGCTGGGTGCAATGGCTCACACCTGTAATCCTAGCACTCCGGGAGGCCTAGGAGGGTGGATTGCTTGAGCATATGAGTTCAAGACCAGCCTGAGAAAGAGGGACACCCCGTCTCTAAAAATAGCTGGGGGTTGTGGTGGGCGCCTGTAGTCCCAGCTACTCAGGAGGCTGAGGCAAGTGAATCACTTGAGCCCAAGAATTTGAGGTTGCTGTGAGCTATGATGCCATGGCACTCTACCCAGGATGACAAAGTGAAGCTCTGTCTCAAGAAAAAAAAAAAAAATGTTACCCAGAAAAAGAAAGGCATGGGTTCCAGGATCTAGGGAATCCAACAGAAGAGAGAAAGGAATCCCAGGATGGCGGTTAAAGGAAATCCCAGATGACAACTACGCAGCGGTCCTGGGGAACAAAGAGGCCAACTGGAACAGAAGCATGGAGGCTGCTGAGAATGTTGCTCAAAAACAAAAGTGAAACTCTAACAGAGATTTCAGACATGTCTGAACTTATTGAGAGAAGTTTTAGAGTTCTGTCAGAGTTTTAGGGTTAAATTAGTACCTATATGGGTATATTAACATAAATATTAAAAAATGATTTAACCAGCCGGTGCTATAGCTATAGCACTCTGGGAAGCCGAGGTGGGAGGATCCCTTGAGCTGAAGAGATCAAGACCAGCCTGAGCAACATCCAGACCTCATTTCTACTAAGAACAGAAAAACTAGCTGGGTGTTGTGGTGGACACCTATATTCCCAGCTACTTGAGAGCTGAGGCAGAAAGATTGCTTAAGCCCAAGGTTTGAGGTTGCAGTGAAGTAGGGTGACACCAGACACCAGGGTACTCTAGCCTGAGCAACAGAGTGAGACCATCTCAAAAGAAAAAAAAAAAAAAGATTTAACCCAATTGAGCACCTGTAGTCCCAGTCACTCAAAAGGCTAAGATGACCGGATAACTTGAGCCCAGGAGTTCCAGATTGCAGTTGTGCCCTGCGTGTGCCTGAGAATAGCTCTGCACACAGCCTGAGCCACCTAGCGAGACCCCATCTCTGAAAAAGTAATTTTTCATACTGATTTAATAAAAAATTGTAACATAATTCCATGGGCGGGTGAGAGAAGAGTTGCTTGAGTTTGCCAGTATGTATATGATAGAGCTGAATCTTACTCTCTGTCAGGAAATCAACGGACTCAACAAATGGAGTCTGTTCGGAAAAGTCAAGAAATGGCAGTAAAGCATGTTATGTAGAAAAGTGGAGGGAAATGCCAGAAGAAACACCTAAAATATTTGAAAGTGATGGCTTTCAGGGAGTAGAATTTGTGAGTTAATTTGTAATATCACCCCAGTATTAGCCTTGTGGTATAATGTAATTTAAAATTCCACACCTGAATCTTAGGTCTCTATCGAACAGAAATCTTCTTTTTTTTTTTTTTTTTGCAGTTTTTTTTTTTTTTGGCTGGGGCTGGGTTTGAACCTGCCACCTCCGGCATATGGGGCCGGTGCCCTACTCCTTTGAGCCACAGGCACCACCTATCGAACAGAAATCCGAACCTGGTCTTGCCTCCCTGCTGCCTCTCCAGCCTTTCATACACCTTATGGAGATCAAGGAGGAGCCCCCAATCAATTAATCAATGAGTTTAACACACAATTATTTTAAGTACCAATAATCACCAACCCCAAGGAAGCTAGTTTATTCGGGAAAATTCTGCCAGATCAGAGTCATCTTTCAACACCACCCAATTTACCAGTAATGAGTTAAACAGGAGGCCTTTCAGCCCAGACTTCTTCTCTACACTTAAGTCAGATGTGAGGACCTGACAGGGACCAGAGACAGCAAGGACAGTGACACGTGTTTGTAAGAAAAGTGGCAGGGGTCCCTTCTCCCCCTGGAGGTGGTGGGGGATGCCCTGGGCAAGGCAGGGGCTTGCTTTCTCAGTGTATCCCAAGAGCTTTAGGGATCTGTGAGGGAGGAGGGGAGTCTCTCTGGCTTCTGTCTGACTCAGTTCTCTATAGTCCTGGGCTGGATATGGATACTCTAATCCTGAAAAAAACACTTAAAGCCAATTTAGGGGGCTGTGCTTATGCCCTGCTTCCCTATCCCCAAGCAGTATGGGGCTCTCCTGCACTTACACACACACACATACACCCCAGCTGTCCTGAGGTCCTGACAGGGGGCAGGTTCCTATTCTTTTTAGTGCTTCTGAGATACAACCAGGCAGGCCCCTGAGATGGCCAGTAGGCCTGGTGCAAAGAGTGCTTCCTTCCAACATTTTCCAAGGGAATCAGGCACCCTGAGGTGTTTTGGTCAAGTGGGCAAATGCCTCCTTCAGCCCCTGCTTAGGACTCCCACATTGCAAGACCCAGGGCCCCTGAATCTCTAGGCCTCGCCTCCATCTTGAGCTCCTGGGACTTGCTGCCTGGGGTGGTGGAACAAACCCTGACCCAGTCAGCACTTGAGCCTAGCTCTGCCTCTCAGACAGCTGAGCTAGGTTAAGTCATGTGATCATTCTGAGCCTCAGTTCTCTGCCCATAAAGTGGCAGGGGCAACCCCTGTTCTCCCAGGTGGTTATAAAGATTAAGTGAGATTAGAGATGTGAAGATACAAAGTGCAGAGCCTTAAAGAGTGGGCACTTATTAGTAACTGGACCCAGATGACCCCTGATGAGGTTGCATGGGCCAGGAGCCCAGTACAATCTGGGACTGAGAGAGGTGGAAGGGCCATATGACTCATCTGCGACTGCTGGTAGGAAGAGCAGCCTTTTGGGAGAGGGAGGAGAGAGCAGGTAGGAAGGGGTCAGCTTAAGCAAGGGCTGTCATCTTAAAGTTTCTCTGCTGCTCTTGTAAGCTGAATTGTGTCTCCTCAAAATTCACATTAAAGTTTTCAGCCCCAGACCTTCAGAAAGTGACCATATTTGCAGACAAAGCCTTTACATAGGTAATTGAGATAAAATGAAGTCACGTAAGGGGCTCTAATTCAATGTGACTCACATCCTTACAAGAAGAGGGGATGAAGACAGACACACAGAGGGAAGATCAAGGGAAGACACGGGGAGAGAAGGCCATCTACAAACCAAGGAGAGAGGCCAGAAGACGCCAACCCAGCCAACACCTTGATCTTGGAGTTCCAGCCTCTGGAACTATGAGAAAATAGATTCTGTGCTTAAGCCACCTCATCTGGGGCACTTTGTTAGGGCAGGCCCTAACAGACAAACACACCTGCCCTGTGGTCAACTGAGTGAGTGTCTCCAACTGCAGTGGGATCTCAGGCTATTGCAACAGCTATAAAGTTGGATATGGGGTGAGGCAATAGTCCTTCTCCTCTCAGAACTGGTTAGACGAGAGGGTTTTGTCAAAATCTAGCAACCAGCTCTACTTTAAGAGGACCACAGCTAAGCAGAACATAAAAAAGGAAGGGGCCAAGATGGTGAAAGGTCTTAAAGCCAGGCCTATTCTCCTCAACAGACAACTTGGCCTCTGCAGGCATCAGAAGGCATTACTAATGATCGCTATCCTGGGCTGGCATGGGCACCCTCAATGGGCAGGTGGTGTGGGTGCTGTGGAGTGATCCAGGTCACCAGCCGGGAACGGGGCTCCATGAATCATTCTTCTCAAGTTTAAGCATCTGTGATGCTATGACCTCAGCTTCAATAACCTCTTTGGCCTTGCATGATAACTGGTCCTCTTTCTCAGCTCTTCAGCCCCCTTTCTCTTCCAGTCTGGCCCATTTCCCTTGTGTGTGTGTGTGTGTGTGTGTGTGTGTGTGTGTACATGCACACACACTATATCCAGCCTCCACAGTCAGACTATGAGCTCCTAAAGGGCTCAGTCATTTCTACTCTCACCTCCCCATCTGTCTACTTCCCACACTCATCACACTGCTCACACCTGGTTTCTCTGCTTTGCAAGGTCTCAGAACCCAGAACAAAGAGGAGAAATAATTCCTCCTCCATCTCTCTGCAAAATCCTCCCCTGAAATAGGCCTTCTCAGGGCCTGCTGGCCAGGAATCTCTGAGGAGGGGCCTGGAGGGCCAAAGCTCCTGCCAGTTCCTCTCTAGTCCTCCTGGGAGGTGCTTGGGGGGAGTTAGCAATCTTTATCTCTCCGAGTAGAGAAGTGCAGTTGTTGAAGCCACATGGGGCCAAAAGGGAAAGTCAGGCCATAGAACTGCTAAGGGGGGGAGCCTTCCCCCCAGTATCCTTTCCCTGGCTCCAGCTCTCCCTGGGAGGAGCCTCAGGCCTGAGCTGCAGATCATTATACTGTGACTCTGCATGCACAAGGTGTATTAATAATTCATACAAATCTGCAAGTTAAATGCTGTCAAAAATAGAAATGCAATTGTCTACAATAAAATTAAAAACATGAAGTCCTCAAATCCAAAGGTTTCTATTGACAGAGTTTCCTGTCATCTGGAAGAAGAAATCTCTCACTATATTGGGAGACTAAAAATCCCTCCATGGATTGGCTTCCTCGCACCCTGTCTTTGACCACCAGCCTCCACAGTCTTTCCAGAAAGGCCTTTACAGGTACAGGACCTGCCTGTCACCTTGTTCAGCCCACCACATCCTGGTCCAACCTCTCTGCCTGCTGCTGGGCCTCTGAGGACCCAGCCCACTGGGTGGGGTGGTGGATTTCTGGAACCTGGCTGGAGATGAGAGGAACTTCCAGATATTGGTTCAGGCTGGGAGAATTTGGCAGGTGCAGGAGAGGAGGTGGCAACCTTTCTTCCTTTTCAGAAGGGACAAGACAGACACCAAGGGCTGGAACGCAGGAGCCAGTAGATCTGGATTCTCGCTCCACCTCACTCCTAACCAGCAGCATGGCCTTGAGCAGGTCACTTGCCCTCTGTGAGCCTCAGATTCCTCACCCCCAAAGGGAAGGTATTGACAGACCATCGTGTTCAAACTTGTTAAAGCTGGAAGACCCTGTTTGTATGTGAAATCTTACCTAGAACTTCAAAATAGAAAATAGATTCAAATGGAGAGGTGGGAGTAGGCAGGAGCCAAATTCCTAATTATTAGGCTCCCCATCCTCACCTTTCCTCAAGATACTGTAGGGTTCTGTAAAACACAAGGAAATCTTATGGTCTAGATCAATTATTTCCAAATGCAAACCTGCAAACAGTGCTGGTGGCTTCAGAATTATCTGGGGAGGGCGGCGCCTGTGGCTGAAAGGAGTATGGCACTGGCCCCATATGCCGGAGGTGGTGGGTTCAAACCCAGCCCCAGCCAAAAACTGAAAAACAAACAACCTCCCCCCCCCAAAAAAAAAATCCTTAATTAAAAAAAAAAAGGAAGATGCTTATTAAAAAAGAAAAAAGAATCATCTGGGGAGCATATTAAAAGTAGAGATTCTCAGGTAGCAGAAGGTCTCGGATAGAGTCTGGGAATCTGTATTTAACACCCTATCCCTTGCCCACTCTGGTCTGGATGCTGCTGAACCAAATGATCTCCAGACTTTCCTGCCCTAAGACATTCTGACAAGCCTGTGTCTGTATCGATGATCCCCCTCTTGTCTGCCCCTATGACCTCCTCCTTCACAGCCTCCTGAAAAATCCTGTTTCTGCTCAGCATCCCTCTCCTCTTTGGTTTTGGAAAGCCCCAGACCCCAGGAGAGGTGGCCAGCCATGTCACTGAGCTTCCCCTGAATGGGGAGTGTGGGACACAGGGATGTAGCCTGGGAAGGTCAGCCACAAACTCACCGCTTCTGAGGGCTTTGGTCCTCAGGGAAGGCACTGACGGGCAGAGCATGTGGGCTAAAAGGAGGCTTGTGGAGAGTCTGTCGCACCCAGGGATGTAAAACAAGCAATCGCAGAGAGCTTCAGAGTTTGCAAAGCAGTTTGGGTATGCACAGCCTCACCTGAGCCAGCCAGCAACCACCACAGAGCTGTGCGGGACATGGCTCACTGGGGTTATGTCAGTTTTGCAGATGGGGAAGCAGAATAATTGAGGCTTTTTTTCAGGATCAACTCTGGATCTGAGACCTGAATTTAGGACTGTGAGACTATAAATCCTATTCACGTTTCTCATAATGATTATTCCCAGACATGAGACCTGGTAGAAGCCTGCATCAGAATCACCTGGTGCACTTGTTAAAATAGATTCTGCAGCCGGGCACAGTGGCTCACCCCTGTAATCCCAGCACTCTGGGAGGCCTAGGAGGGTGGATTGCTTGAGCTCAGGTGTTTGAGACCAGCCTGAGCAAGAGCAAGACCCTGTCTCTGAAAAATAACCAGGCATTGTGGTGGGTGCCTGTAGTCCTAGCTACGTGGGAGGCTGAGGCAAGAGAGTCACTTGAACCCAAGAGTTTGAAGTTGCTGTGAGTTGTGACACCATAGCACTCTATTGAGGGCAACAAAGTCATACTCTGTCTCAAAAAAAAAAAAAAAAAATTACAGATTCTGGGGCCCACGGAATCAGAGTATGTGTGTGAGTGTAGGGGATGAAATTATATAAATTCAGGTAATCTAGACCTGCTCTCTCCTTCTCCAGCCTTTTCTGTTACATCTTCCCCAAAGCCCACGGCAACAATGTGGGTACCTATGCCCAAAGAAAGGGCCTGTCTTGTGAGAAGAATACAGCTCCTTTGCACATGAAGGATCACAGACTCAGAGAGGTTAACTAGTTTGCCTCAGCCCACATAGCACTTAGTTACGGCAGACCTAGGATATAAAGCTGTGTTCCTGGCACCACTGGCAGTGTGTACTGATGCCCTCTGACCATAAATAGAAGGGAGAGTATTCAGGTGGAAATTCAGGAATTCAGCCTTTCAAGGTGTGTGGGAGTCAGGGAAACTCAGACCTCTTACAGTACCCAACCCAGTTCCTGCGGGCCGACCTACCATCCATCCTGGAGGGCAGGCACACTCGCCAGTGATGTGGTGGCAGGTGCCCCCATTCTGGCAGGGGCAGCGCAGCTCACAGTGAGCACCGTGACTCCCTGGAGGGCACAACTCCTCGCAGCTGCATGGAGAAACAGAGATGTTAAACATGGCAGCATTTAGGTTAGGTGGCAGGACCCCAGTGCTGCCTGTCTCGATGCTCCAGGGCTCCCTAGGAATTGGTGAGTTCACAGCCAGTGTGAACTGCACCAGGTGTAACACCAGCTAAGATGCAGTGATGCTCTCTGCCAGGAAGGGGAAGCAGGGCTCAGTTTTAATACACTGGAATGTAGTGAGCTTGGATCAATACTTGTGGGATGACTTGAATGTTATTTGTGTAAAAAAGAGTATTTTTCCTGGGTGTGCGGGTGTACGGGGATGCTGAGGAAGTCTCCTATAAGAGGAAGACACTTGACCTGGGCCCTTGAAGGTGAAGTTAATTCCACCAAGAGAATGAAAGAAAGACAATGCCAGACAGAAGGGATAGCGTGAGCAAAGGCACAGAGAAGTGGCCACGGATCCTGCCTTCAGGTACCTGCCTAGCTTCACAGAGAGGGTTGTCTGGAGCAAGCAAAACAGGCCCCTGTGCAGGGACTGCTGCTGAGGTGAGGGGAGGATGTGCATGGAGACTTGACCTTGGGTGTTCCCCCAGCTCACTAGGTCCAGGGAGGTGGCCAGATGGTAGGGCAGGGACCACATTCAATCAAGGTGATCAGAATCCTTGGTTCCCCCCTGAGGACCTAGGGCTGCTGGAGAGGCTACAGAGCCTGCAACAGGGTTGGAAGGGAACTTCAATCTTGCCTCTGAGGAGATCTCAACTAAGCAGCTTTGGAGACTCCCTGTCAATGTGAGAACTAGAATGAGGGGTTGTTTGGGATCTGTGGAGAGAAAATAGGGGAGAGGAGCTGGCTCCAAAATCTGCTCTCTCCCTTCTCGATGTCGCAAATGCCTGGAAGGCAAGGCCCCAGGTCCAAAGCAGCAGATGGGTTAAGGCAGGCGTCCTCAACCTGCGGCCCCCCGGGCCACATGAAGTGGTGTGAATTGTATTTGTCGCCATTTTGTTTTTTACTTCAAAAGTAAGATATGTGCATAGGAATCTGTTCATAGTTTTTTTTTTTAAACTATAATCCGGCCCTCCAAGGGTCTGAGGGACAGTGAATTGGCCCCCTGTTTAAAAGTTTGAGGACGCCTGGGTTAAGGTCTGAAGGGATTGCAAGCTGAGGTTTGCCCCTACAAGGAAGGGCCTCCAGGGAGGAGTTTAATGACCTCTGCTCACGGGGCGCCCACCTGCGTACACTCTCAGGAACGACCAGCCACCCCTGGGCCTGCACGGCGAGTACCCGAGACCAGACTGGGTGGGGCCCAGGCACTTAAACTTTGCAGGACTTAGGGTCAGAACTCAGGAATTTCACCGCCAGGACTATCCTAACCTTCCCTCCGGCCCAGTCCCTCCCACCGCAAGGACCCGGGGTGCGGCCGCGCAGCGGAGGTGCGGACAGCTGCCCAGGCCCCGCCCCCAGGCCCCGCCAGCCCTGCCCTCTGGCCCCGCCCCCGCGTCACTCAGGACAGCTGCCCAAGCCCCGCCCCCAGGCCCCGCCAGCCCTGCCCTCTGGCCCCGCCCCCGCGTCACTCAGGACAGCTGCCCAAGCCCCGCCCCCAGGCCCCGCCAGCCCTGCCCTCCGGCCCCGCCCCCGCGTTACTCAGGACAGCTGCCCAAGCCCCGCCCCCAGGCCCCGCCAGCCCTGCCCTCCGGTCCCGACCCCGCCCCCGCGTTACTCACTAGACTCCGGTGTAACCAGGCGCGCAGAGGCACTCGCCGGTGCGGGGGTCACAGCTGGCGCCGTGGCGGCACTGGCACTGCAGCTGGCAGCCCTTGCCGTGGGTGCCGGGTGCGCACAGCTCCTCGCAGCGCCACCCACGGAAGCCGGCGGCGCACACGCAGGCGCCGGTGATAGGGTTGCACAGGGCGCCGTTCTGGCACTGACATCGGTTGCTGCAGTGGGGGCCCCAGTGGTCGCTGTCGCAGCCTGCAAGAGAGGGAATCGGTCAGGGCTGAGGGGCCCTGCGGAGGACGGCCCGGAACCGATGGTCACAGGGCCTTCCCTTGTCTGCATCGCTCCTCCCTGGATAGGAGGCCGTACGTGGTGTCTGGGTGGAAGCTTCGGCGCCTCATGGCCTGCAAGACTTCTCCCACCAAGCTGTACAAGCTAAGAAGCTCAGGGCTTGTTTCCTCCACGCAGCTGCAGAACGCAAATCTCACAGTCGGGGCCATTCTCTCCAACCAAATGGCTGCCCTCAAAGCCCCGATTCCTGTATTGAAATTCTGGAGTAACAAGCTGTTTACCTCCCTCTGTCACTGCTAAACTCCTCCTTGGCTGTATTTTCCACTCGCCCAGGCCCTCTCTTTGCCCTGCCCCTCTTCGTGGGGCCTCCCCCGCCCAGACTTCCTATCTCTTTCCCCCTTCTTTTTATTCTCCAGCTCATTGGTTTTCTGGCCTCTTTGATCTCACTCCCTAAAAACATTTCCTGTAACTGGCTGCCCCTCCCCGGCTCCATCTCCCTGTCACCCTTTTCATCTCTCTCTCTTGCTGCTTCTCCCTTTCAGCAATGCCTTCTCCCCTGGTTACTTCATCTTCAGTTCAGTTTTATTATTTTCCAAGCAGCCAGCTTTAGAAGGAGCAGGAAAATGAAATGCTTCCCTGGGAGGTAACAGACAGCCTTCAAGACCTTTACATGTAATTAAATGTTTCAAAGAGTGATAGTTGAGCCAGTCACTCTGCATCTGTGGAAACTGGCTGAATGGCAGAGCCCAGGGTAGTCACCCAGCCTGCTGCCACCTCCCACCCTGACCCTCACTTGGTGCATACAGGGCACAGATGTCCTATACCCTCATTTGTTCCAGTTCTGGGGTGGGAGGGGAGTATGGAATTCAGCCTTGGACAAGCAGAAATAATGTTCTAGGAAAAGTTTAATGGAGAAAAAGATTGCTCCCAGCTAAGATCAGGCAAGGCTTTCTAGAAGAGGTATCCTAAATAGGCTGTAAAAGAAGTCTCTCTTGTCTGCCCAGTAAAGTGACCCACCAACCATCTTGCCCTTAGCACTGAAAATCACACATTATGAGAAATGCCTCAGTCACCCTACTGCCTGAAGACATGGGGATGATCAGTTGATCTTTGTGCTCCAGGTTTCTAGGGTTTTGACACTCAAAGAGGACAGGGAGCAGTTGAGTGGGACTGGGAAGGTGTTGTTGGGGCAGGTTCAATATGAGCAAAGATACGGTGGTGCTCAATTATGGGACATGTATGGAGTACAAGGTTCTAGTGTGGCCAGTAAGTACATGAGATCTTTGGTTTGGTGGAAGGATCACCCCACCAACTCCATATGTCCACTTACTTGCTGACCAGAGTCAGGTGGTCAATGACATGGAGGATGCCCATAATCCTTTAGTAGACAGAACCACGAAGGCCTGGACTCCCCATCACCCTATCTTGCTTCATCCTTCTTCATCTGTGCCCCAAATATTCACATATTTAAACAGTTCTCTCTTTTTGTTGCCAAGCATATGTGTTTGAATTCTCTTAAGTTTAATCTACACGTGATGTGATTCCATAATAATAATAATGCCAACCATATTTTAAATGCTTCCTCAGTGCTAAGCACCATCCTAGAAATTTTACATTTATTCCTAAAATTTACTCCTCACAACAACCCTGTGAATTAGGTTTGAGTGTTTCTCCCATTTTACAGATGGTGAAATAAAGGGTCACCATTAAGTGATCGCCCAAAGTTACAGCAATGGCAGGCCCAGGTCTTCTGTTACAGCTCTCTCCACTGGTGGTAAATGGGATGCTTTCTGGAGAATGATTCTAAGGAGTGACACTTAGTGGTGGTATTGGGGACAAAGTGGTAACTGCAAAGCAAAGATCAGGTATACAGCAGACTGGCCACTTTGTCTCTGCTCGTCACTATGAACAACCTCAGGATCCGGAATAAAAGATTCCCTTCACTAGTTGGGGTCACAGTTACTGTGCTAAGACCTTGGCTCTGTGTGAAACTGCCAGAGTCCAAAGCCAGTTTGTCCTTGGTGCATCCCACAGCATATAGTTATGCTTTACTTATCAGGTGACTTCCATTCTTTCTGGCACAGCCAAAACCCAGCAGAAAGCAAAAGTATGCCTGTGATAAGGAAGGCAGAATATTGTCATAAAGCCCACCTGTAAAGAATGGATGCTTTCATTCTTCTACGTGTCCATTCAACAAACATTTACCAACCACCCCCTAGTGCTGGAAAGTGTCCTGCCCTCTTAGAGTGTTTAATGTCTAGTCCAGTAGTGGCAAAACACCTGAAGCAGCATTCATGGTACACCAAGAAACTGCTATTATATAATAAGTGTGGTTCAGGACATTGTAGAAGCACATGTAAACACAATTCTATGAAGCCTGGCACTCCGATTGCTCATAGATTAGTGGCACGTGCACGTGTGTGTGTGTCTGTGTGTGTGTGTGTGTGTGTGTGTGTATACACATACATTTATATGTTTGTGTCTGCAAGTTTTGTGGGGCTCCTGAAAATATGTGGCAAGAGCTCCGTGTCATAGTAGTAAACCATGGAAATAGATAGAAAACATCTGTTGACTAAAAAAAGGCAAAGCAACTTGAAGCCATTAATTTAAGGGCAAATAGCCCCCGGTATCCAAATTGACAGGAAGAGGTTACATTCAATTTAGAATATTTTGATTAAGGAAGCAGAGAAGTGTGTAATTCATTCCAGAGAAATTTCCCCCCAGAGTGATTAAATGAAAAAATTGTTAGGGTTCACAGGGATAAGCTTCAGTTATCTAGAAAATTCACTTTAAAACACCTCATTCCCCAGCAGTGACAGAGAAATGAGGCAGGCTGCAGTGAATCAATTATCTACTCTGCTGAAGGTGAGTAAAAACCGTTGTCATTACAATAACAAGAGGACTTTGCATTCTTTCACAGATAGTTGCAAACTCTTTCCAATTTGGCCCAGAATGTTGCTCCCTCACACACATTTTTTTTTTTCTGTCAGACTCCCTTCCTAGTTATATTTGGCTTTGGCTCATTGTTTAAAGTGGATATCTCTTCTCTGGGCAGCCAGAGAAGCCTGCTGAGGGCTTGAGGGACACCCAGAAGTGTGTGGCTTGCTTGTTCTGTTCCTTTAAGCTGGGTGACTCACCCTCCTTCCCTGCTCAACTCTGGCTGTTGGGGTCCAGGCCTAGTGTGCTCCTAGGTCCCCATAAGGGGCTTCACCACTCTCTTTGCCACCAACAGGCTTTTATTATTTATTTTATTTTATCCTTTTTTTTTTTTTTTTTTTTTTTTTTTTTTGTGAGAGTCTCACTCCATTGCCCCCAGCTAGAGTTCCATGCCATCAGCCAGGAACAACCTCAAACTCCTGGGCCTAAGCAATCCTCTTGCTTCGGCCTCCCGAGTAGCTGGGACTATAGGCATGTCTCACCACACCCAGCTAGTTTCTCTATTTTTAGTAGAAACAGGGTCTTACTCTTGCTCAGGATGGTCTCAAACTCCTGAGTTCAAGGGTTCTTCCTGCCTTGACTTTCCAGAGTGCTAGGATTACAGGCGTGAGCCACCATGCCTGACCACCAACAGGCTTTTAAATTCATAGGTCCAGTTGACTGAGCATTTACTATGTGCCAGGCCATGAGATAAAAGTGCAAAGTGGATTTTCTTATTTAATTCTCACCACAACCCACTTACAGCAGGTGCTATTATTATCCCCATTTTGCAGATAAGGAGGCAGAGGTCCAGAGAGGTTAAATAACTTGTCCAAGGTCACATAGCCAGGAAGTGCCTGGGAGTCTAAGCTGCTGTCCTCCTGAGTGTGGCCTGGTATTGATGGAAAGGGACATGGATGCTATAAGCCAGCCAGAGTGTTTTTTGTTTTGTTTTTTTTTTTTGAGACAGAGCCTCAAGCTGTCACCCTGGATAGAGTGCCATAGCATCACAGCTCACAGCAACCTCCAACTCCTGGGCTAAAGTGATTCTCCTGCCTCTGCCTCCCAAGTAGCTGGGACTACGGGCACACGCCACAATGCCCGGCTATTTTTTGGTTGCAGCCATCATTGTTGTTTGGCGGGCCCTGATTGGATTCGAACCAGCCAGCTCAGGTGTATATGGCTGGCGCCTTAACGCCTTTAGCCACAGGCGCCGAGCCACCAGCCCAGGTTTAAACGACCCTGATAACACACAGAGAGATGAGACAGCAGAGGCTCATTTTCCACAAATGCCTCATTCAAGGATTGGCTTTTGTATGAATGATGTTCATAGATCTTAGGTTTTCCAGGACAGGCCCTATTTCCCATAATTTTATTCTTTTTGGTTAGGATTATTTATTGATTTATTCAGCACTTTTCTATTGTGACATATTATGACTATTAATGACATAAAATTTTCCATTTCAATCTTTTTTTTTTTTTTTTTAAGACATGGTCTTGCTTTGTTGCCCATGATAGAGTACAGTGGCACAATCAGGGACTATAGGCACAGGCCACCATGTTGGGCTAACTTATTTATTTATTTATTTATTTATTTATTTATTTATTTATTTATTGAGACAGAGTCTTACTACGTCATCCTCGGTAGAGAGCTGTGGCATCACAGCTCACAGCAACTTCAAACTCTTGGGCTCAAGCAATTCTCTTGCCTCAGCCTCCCAAGTAGCTGGAACTACTGGCACCCTCCACAATGCCTGGCTATTTTTCAATAACAGTTGTCATTGTTGTTCAGCTGGCCCGGGCTGGGTTCAAAACCACCACCCTCGATGTATGTGGCTGGTGCCTTAACCACTGTACTACGGGCACTGAGCCAGGCTTTTTTATTTTTTGTAGTGAGTGGGTTTTGCTATGTTGCCCAGGCTGGTCTTGAACTCCTGGCCTCAAGCAATTCTCTGGCCTTAGCCTCCCAAAGGGCTGGGATTACAGACGTGAGTCACCACACCTAACCCATTTCAAGCCTTTTTACGTGCACAGTTCAGTGGCATTAATGACATTCACAGTGTTGTGCAGCTATCACCACTATTTCCAAATGTTTCCATCACCCCAAAACAGAAACTCTATAACCATTATGCAGTAACTCCCTGCCCCACCCACTGTCCTATCCCAGGAAACTTTAATCTTCTGTCTTTCTGAATTTGCCTCTTTTAGATATTTCATGTGCGTGGAATCAGACAATATCAGTCTTTGGCATCTGGCGTATCTCACTTGGCATGGTATCTTCAGGGTTTGTCCATGCTGTGTGGAGAGCGTGTCAGAAAGTCACTCCTTTTCATGACTGAATAGTATTCCGCCGTATGCCCAGACCACATTTTGTTCATCCATGCATCCATTGATGTACACTTGGGTCATTCTCTCTTTTGCTTATTATGAAAAATGCTGCAGTGAACAATGAGATACAAGTATCTTTTTGAGTCCCTGAAGATAATTTATTAAAGAAATAACTAAATATGTTTTTATGATTTATTGACTTTTTTCTACCAGGAGCAATAGTGAGGCTGAGGATTTTTTTCTGCCTTTACATCTATACTTGCAAGTTTAGGAGCCTTGTGTCCAGTCTACTACATTAGCCCTGAAGTCTCCCCAGAGAAAGGAACAGAGGGGGAGCTGGGATGTGTCTTTGTTATGTGATTGCCCTTTCCCCAGACACATAGTCCCACCCAGTGTCCAGCCCCAGTGGGCACAGGAAGAGCTGTCAGCCATACTGATAGGGTGCCTGGTGCCCCTTCTCCCAGCTAGCAAAGAACCCCCTCCCATGGGCTCACAGGGAGTCACCTCCTCAGATAGCAATTGTCAACCTGGTTGCACATTAGCATCACCCAGAAAGGTTTGAAGAAATACTGGGGCCTCGGCTTTGCCCCTGGCCATTCTGGTTTAATGGGTCTGGGGTGAGGAGATCAAACATAGGTCCTTTGAAAAGCTCCCAGGTCAGAGCTGCCTTCTTCCCATCATCTGTTTTCACTGCTCCTTTCAGGGAGATGGGGAGGAAGATACTGGACTAGTGGTGGGCGAGGAGAGATGGATGGTCCTTCCCATTCCACAGAGAGAAATCCTGAGACTCAGCAAGGACAAGGACTGCCCTGTGAAGTGAAGGTCAAGGAAAGGAAATGGGCCTAGAAGCTGCTGACCTAAGTTTGTACTATGGCCTGGGTCACACTCCACTCCCTCCAGCAATGGAAAGACGGGGTGTAGTTAGAGCCCCTCCCAGGAAAGATCCGCAGCCCCCATTCTCCCACCTCACACCCCCAGGAGAAGCAGGGGGAGCTGACAGGTCATAGGGTCACTCCTGAGTTTACAAAGTGGCAGGTGCGGAGGCAGAGATGGAGCAGAAGCTGCTGGAAACCATTCCAGCTGATAAAGAAAGTGACTTTCTAGCAAGCAAGGCCATTTGTCAACTGACTTGCCCACAGTCAGCTCTCAGAGGCAGAGCCTCTCCACTTTTTCCAGGGCCAAGCTGCAACTCTAAAGGAGCTCTGAAGTTACCAAGTTACCCAGGCCACGGCTGTGCCCTCTTGGGCAGACTCCTCCCTCTTAGGCCCTCTGTTTTCACATCTGTCAAGTGATAGATTTGGATCAGTGGTTCTCACCTACAGTGGATCACCCTCCCCAAGAAGGGTTCTGAAAATTGGAGAGAGGAGATTTAGGATGTCACAAATAAACAGGCACACTCATGAACAATTTAGAACTGTCCTCTCCAAATGTCAGAGGTGTCTCCATTAAAAGATGCCAGAGTAGGTAAATGCCAGAGTCTCTTCAAGCCCTAATATTATGTGATTCTATGTCTCCACTCGAGAAACAGACCAGAGGGGACAGAGGTGGAAGGTTATGTTTATGTAAAAGAGAAAAATTTGAAGTAGTTACCCAAGCTGTGAGCTGAGCCATCCCTCAGTTCCCTATCTTTCCACACTTAGATTGTTAGAATTAAATATTAATAAGCCAAGATAGATTAAAACCCAAATCTCCTGACACAGTCCCTAAGCCTAGAAGACGCTGACAGCACAGGATTATAATGATGTATCATTAGCTCTTAGTGATCTATTTATTACACTTGTTACTTAGTCTGTGTGTTTCATCTACACTATCTGGACCTCCTGTAAACCTCCCAGGGAAGCTGGGTGGAACCTAGTCTGTGCCTCCACGTCCCACCGTCTCCCAGGGTGGCAGTGATGGGGCCATGAACGCACGTTCGTGGGAAAAGCCCTAACCCTGAGTGCCTACTAGGCCAGCTGCATTCTCTGTGAGTTATTTCATTTCATTCTCTTACTAATCCTGAGTCTTTTATTCATAGCTTGCCTGGTTCTAAAGAGGAGCTAAATTAAACCATGTGAATGGGATTATTACTCCATTTCCCAACAACACTGAGGTTCAGAGACATTAAATAACAATCAGGGTTTCCCAATCTCAGCACTATCAACATTTGGGGGCCAGAAAATCCTCTGTGGTGGGGACTGCCCTGTTACTGCAGGGCATTCAGGAGCATCTCTGGGTGGAGACTTACTAGATGCCAGTAGCATCCTCCCCCCCCCCCCCCCCCAATCAACGGACACACAGTTGCAACAACTAAAAATGGCTCCAGATACTGGGGCCAAAATCACCTCTGAGTGCAAAAGGTAAAGTTGAGAGTCATACCTCGGCCTTCCTAACTCCTGGAATGCAGGTTATTTCCTGTACCCCCACATTTACAGGTCAGGAAACTGGGCCAGAGAAGCCCAGGGACTTGCCCATGGCCACACTTCTAACGAACTAGAGAGCCATATCTGAAACTAACTGGCCTCATCCACCTAGGGCTCTTTCCACCCCATCCACCAGCTTTTGGGAGGTGAGAGAGTTGTTATCAAACGGCTTTGAGCATCTACTCTGTTAGGTGCTCCAGATGTCAGAGGTGTCCCCATTAAAAGACACTAGGTAACGCCAGAGTCTCTTCAAGCCCAATATTGTGTAATTCTATGTCCTGTTGCTAAATATTCCCCACTTGAGAAACAGACCAGAGGGAACAGAGGTGGAAGGTTATGTTTATGTAAAAGAGAAAAATTTGAAGTAGTTACCCAAGTTGTGAGCTGAGCCATCCCTCAGTTCCTTACCTTTCCACCATTTAGATTGTTAGAATTAAATATTAATAGACCAAGGTAGATTAAAACCTACTATATTAGGGGTGAAAAGCCCAGAGTTAGAGAAACAGACAAGCAAAGAAGAGGGGGGTGATAGGCAGGGGGCTGGGCTGCTGCTGGGGGAGAGAGCACCTGCGGTCAGGTTAGGCCCCGGGACAGCTGGAAGCAGGCAGTGTCTGGGGCTGCAGGGCAGCAGGCGGAACAAAGGCAGTGGGTACAATTGAGATGCCCAGAGCAAGGGCAGTGCTGCAGCTCATTACCTCCTCATCTCCATCACCACGGCCTCAGCCACAGCTCCAGGCCACCAGGTCCATTTCAACCATGAGTCCCATCTCCTCATCGGGTATTGGGAGGGAGCTGGGGACTCAGCAACACGGTTTTATCAGAGCCCAGCATCTCTCTGCTGATGGGTGAGCTGAAACCAGCACTGGACCCTTGCTTCCAGGTATCTCTGCATCTGCTTGGCATTGCCCCATTAGGACTCCATTCCGCAGAGTCTGCAGGAACCCCTATTAAAGTGCACATAATCTGTATTCCTGTAGGGTGTGTGTGGTGCTTCTGTGTGTGTGTGGGGGGGGGGGGTCAGTCACATCATGAGGCATTATCAGCCATGGATACCTTAGTTATCTGTTAACATTCAAGGGGCAATTAGCAGATCTGGGAGCCAGATTAGGAAAGGTATGTGTGTGTGTTTAGGAGAGAGGTGATGAGAAGGTGTGAAAGTCAAATTTTTCAACTTCAGGGGCTTTATCAGGGACTTTTTTTCTTTTTTAATCAAAGAGTGCTCTGGGTAGAGAATGCCACAATATTTCACGGACAGATAATGGGAAAGAAAACTAGGCATTAGCTACTTTGCCGGTGTAGGCCTATTCAATTTAAGCCACAACTCCTCAGGAGAGCTATGGTCTTCCCCATTTCACAGAGGTGATGTGTGGTCCGGTGACTTGCCCCCAACCTCACAGTGCTCTCTGGCCTGTTTCTCACATGGTGACCATGGTGACATCTAACAGCGGGGACTGGGAGGCACGGCAGAGCGGAGCACTGGAGCTCGTTTATTCACATATCTGTCCAGGTCACCAGTTAGAGGCAGGAGAGTGGCAAGACCCCAGAACCGCTGCCAGGTCACTGGGCTGTGCTGACCAGAGAAGCTGGTGGGGCCTACATGGGTTCCTGCAGGAGTGCCCTGCCCTGCCCCTCCCTGCTGGTCCAGGGTCCAAGCCATGCACCGCCCCTCCCCCCATCTACTGGATAAATGTATTTCAATGACCCCAGTCCTTCTGCCTCAGTCCCTATTGCAATGGGGTCAGTGAGGCCAGGGTGAGCTGTCTCAAATGGGCCAGGCCGACAGAACTTGTCCCTCCTGTTCTCGCTCCAAACCCTCCCCTCCACCCACAGGCTTTTAGGAGGCCCCTGCTCCCCCTGCCCAGCTCCTTCACATCTGCTTACATCACCGGCTTTGAAGCTTCCCAGCCCCAAAGACCATTTATCTCCACAATTTGCCTAGAAAGCCTCATAAATCATGTCTGCACACAAAGGAATTACTTCTTTGGAGGAGCTTTTCAAAGGCAGCTGGCAAAGACACCACAGCCGCCAGGGGGCCACCTTGTTGGCCCTGCACACAGCAGCTCTGTTCCTGAGCAAAGCCCAGACTGGGGTGGGAGGCAGGGAGAGGGTGTCAGGTAGGGATCAAAGGGAATTGAGTGACATTTCCCCAGTGTGGGAGCAAGAGTCCCCAGCTGTGGGCTCTGAGAAATGAATTCACAGAGTGGGAAAGGACACAGGCAGGGTGTGGGGTCTGGATCTGCTTCCTGCGGGAGGAAACCCACTCCATAGCCTTGTTCACCATCTCCTATCATGCCCCTTTCCTTTGACTTCCTGCAAACAGCTAGGTCTGGTCTGGTGGAAAGAGCCTCTCCCTGCATCTGTCACCGGCCTCAGCCACGGCACCACCCACCCAGACCTCAGGGTCCTCCTTGGCAGAGAACAGGATCAGACAGATGAAGTGTGTCACGCTATGACCCACGGAGTTCATGGGAGGCCTGTGCCTGGTGGGCTGAGCCATAATGGGGGCTCTGGGATCCCCGTTTCCACAGTTCCAGAGCTGCTGTTTTCTGCTGGACTCTCACAGAAGGATGAAGAGTTAAGCAGCTGAAAGGAAAGAGGGTGTGTGAAAACCTTGTCTCTGCCTTTCACTGTGTTTACTTCCTCTTATACTCAGAAAGTTCTTCCATAGGTCTCACCGAGGAATTTCTTGCCTCAATATAATTTCTTCACCACTCACTCAATGAGCAGCTACTTCAGGCCCCAGCCCTGCAAAGATGGAGGTGGTCAACATGGTGCTCAGGGTCTCTGTCCTTAGGGGGCGTCCCACCTGGCACTGTGATCCAAGCCCCCGTGGAATACGCAGCAGCCTGGCTCCCGTGGAGGGGCCCAGGGAGCATTTTTGAGCTAAGGCTTGGCTCACTTGTTGCCCTGTTCATGAGATGAGGAGGTGGGGGTTGTGTCGAAGCTGAAGCTGTTCCAGCGGCTCATTAGTGGATTTGTGGGGATCAGGGAGAGATGAAACAAGGAACAGTCACTTGGACTGAGCAGCCCAGACTGAGTGTCGGCCAGAAAGAAGAGGGCCAGGGACAGTAGGGACTGGAGGCTTCCCTAGCTGCTTGCTCATCCTGGAGGTCACGGCAAGTGGCCTGTGGGTGGCTGTTCTCAGCGGTGCATGCACTGGCTCTGCTGACTGTCTAGCGTTCGCACTGTGACTGTTCCGATGGAGAGGATTCACATTTGGGCCACTTTTTATTTTGGCAGAAGCTGTATCTGGGCAGTACCGGTGCACCTGACGCCCTGAGATGGCACAGCTGCCATTTATCAAGGACTAATTGGGTGCAGGGTCCAGATTTGGGCTTATAAAGGGTAGGAGGGCCTGTGGGTGGACACCCCATTTCCCGGCTGCTGTGCAGGAGTCGGGCATACATGCAGTCGCCGCAGGTCACCTGGACAGACTGCGGGATGGGCTCACTGGAGAGGAAAGTGCCATGGGGGCTGGGGGTGTGGTAGGGCGGGGCTCATCTGCCAGGAGCACCATGTAGAACAAATAGGGTTTGATTGCAGATCTTGAAGAAGGGATAGGATTTTAGTGGTGGGAAAGCAAGGGGAAACAAACAGTCTGAGTGGGGTGACCAGCCAAAGCAAAGGGAGGCAGAATGCCCACCTCATAGCAGCTAAAAAGGGGTGTCCACAGCCCCCGTGGCTGCAGAGGGCCTGGAGACAGTTGCTTCATTGAGCAAAGACTAGAACACTGCTCCTCCAACTCTCCATAGGCAAGGACCAGTTATTTGGCTTTGTTTTCCAGACCCTCACATGGTCCTCACTGAGCATGACCTGTGTGCTGTTCACACCATCAGGGACTCACCCTGAGAATCTGGTAACACCCACATTAGTCTACCCCTTGTTCAGTGAGAGGATGCCTCTAGCCAGCTGCATGGCTGTCACAGCGATGCCATCATGGCTGTAAAAGTTTCTAAACGTTTACTGTCAATTTCTTACTCGTCTCACCATTGGCCAGTAACAACTCCTGGACTGCGGGTCCAGAGAGCACATTCTGAGTAGCATATAGCTAGATCCCAGCTCAGAGGACAGGTGGAGAGCAAATCAGGACAGGCTTGCAGGTGGCTTTACTAGGGATCCAGGCTGGGCGAGACTCTTGTCCTGTTCCTTTAGGAAGTCTTGTGGCCTCCCAAAGGGTGCTGGGCTGCCTAATGGGCCAGGCACTTAGGGATGATAAATGTAACCAAGGATGATATTCAAATCATGGGCAGGGTGCCCACCAGTCAGAGTAGCAGCATGGCAGGTCGGCATTGGTACCTGCTGGCCATATCTAGTGCAGTCACAGCTAATATGCAGTAACCTGCTATGTACGAAGAGCTGTCTCTTTACGAGTAGGATCTTTACTGAACCCCCCCCCCCAACTATCCCCTAATCCCCATTTATAGATGAGCAACATGAGACACATGGACAGGGAAGTAAACTGCCTAAGGAAAGCATCCAGATGTTGCCAGAGTCCTAGGGGAGCCTCCATCCCTCCCTGCCTCTTGCCCCATCTAGGAGTTACAGACACCAGGGTCCTAATCCAGGCCCCTCTGCTGACTTTCTATGTAGCCTTAGGCAAGCCACATCCCCTCTTTGGACTTCATTTTTTCCACTGTAAAATGTAAAGGAACTAGTACTGGATGACCCCATCCAGTCACTAAGGAGCCTTCCATCTCTGAGTCACCTGGGGGAACCTGCAGAAGGAAAGACACACAGAGCAGAGCAAATCCAATGCAGGAAGCAGGGTGTTGAACCCTACAGTGCATAGGTGTGCTTGGAATTTCTGCTCACAGGCGCCCACTGAATTGCAGGCAAAAAAAGAATTTTTAAAACAAATACAGCAAATAAAAGCTTGCCTCCCTTTATACACAGGCAACCATTCTTCCAAGTTTTTGTGTAATGAACTTACCCTTTAAATACTGTAGGAAACTTACTATTTGGATTAACCCTGTTTATAGAGCTCTTTTGACCTTCCAAAGGACCTCTATGTTCATAGATCACCAAAGCAAAGACTGCCATTCCCACTGCTCAGATGGATAGACTGAGGCCCAGAGAAGTGGAGCAGCTTGCCTGGGGCCACTGGGCTAGTCAGCAGGAGAGAAGAGACTCCAGGCTCTGGTCTGCCCACCATTCTCCACAGTGCCACTTTCCCAGGGGGGATTGCTCAACTCATGCCCCATCTATCAGGGGGAAGTGACATCTTTTTGGTATGGGGGGGGCTTTTGCTCAACTCTGTCTGCTATTTATGTCATTTGTGTCATGATACATTTGTCCCGGAGCAAGGGAGGGACTTTGAGAGCAGCTCCCAGCTGAGCCTGCCAGTCGGAGAGCACTGCATCCATCACTGCTGGACAATGACCTCTTGTTTCCCTGGAGTGAGAAGGCCTGAGGGTGAGTGACAAATGGCCTTCCATCTATTCAGAGTTATTAGCGAAGGATGGGGGCTGGCAGCTCCTGGGTTCTGCTCAGGATGAAGCGAGGGAAGACACTTTTGCTGCAGCAGGAGGAAGTCTGCTTAGTGGATCATTGGTTTAATCACTCAGTAAAACTTTACCAAATACCTACTAAGTGCCAGGCCCTGGGGATCAAGGCACCTCAAGAGCCCCCCGGCACCTCCCCAGGGCTAAGCGTCCAACAGCACAGAAGGACAATAAACAAATCAAGACCTTTGTTCTGGCTTCTGCGCAAGTGTCACCTCCTTAGGGTCTTGGACTACCCTTGCCCAGCTTTCCCCCCATCCTCTGGCTTTACTTGTTCTTTATAAACCTTATTCTACCCGATATCATGTCATCACTGTACCATATGTTTATTTTCATCCTTCTGTTTATTTTCTGGGACTCCCCCTAGAATGTCAGCTCCATAAAGGTAAAGCCTTTGCTTCATTTGAGACTGTAGCCCCAGTGTCCAGAACAGTGTCCAACAGATAGTAGATGCTTAATAAATATTTGCTGAATGTGTGAATAAATTACAAGTAAATATATAATTCCAAGTTGTAGTAAGAGTATGAAGGTGCAGACAAGAGTGTGATAGAAAACCAGGAGAGTAGATTCCTTTCTACTGGGACTCAGGGAAGGAGGCTAAGGAGGTGACCCGTATGCTGAGAGCTGAAAGATGAGAAGGGCACAGCCATGGGAAGAGCAGGAGGTAAGAAGAGCCTTCCAGGGAGAAGTAAGAGCCTGGGCACACGTCCCCAGGTGGGGGAAGCCCTAGCAGGGGCAAGGCACAGAGCACAGTTTAGACATTATGGGGCAGACAAGGCCAGATCACATGTGGCCATGGTGGGGAGCTGGGATTTTATTCTAAGAGTGGTGGGAAGCACTTGTGTGCGCTGTTATGACTTCATAAAATAAAGAAGGGCTCCCTGTGGAGGGAGGCAGTCCCCCTCTGCAGCCCATCACCACAGGCGCACACGTGCCCTTGCCCTGCTCAGACTTGCTCCCAGCACTGCTCCTGCCAGTGAAATGCCCTCCCCTGCCAGGTAAGTGGCAGCCAGGCTGGGGGCTGGGTGCGAGGAGGGGCATCATTATCAGCAGCTCAGTCCTCCTTGGCACCCCGGGTGTGCAGATGTGCTGACAGCTGTACACAGAGACCTCATAAATCACAGCGCCCCTTTTTAGGAGCTGTGGAGGCCTTGCTCAGCGTAGTTCCCTTTATGGTGATTTACATCTCTGGGTGCCAAGCAATGACTCCTGAAGTCTGTCTTGCCCACCACTGGGAGTGGGTGCTGCGTTTGCCAGAAGCTGGGGAGGCAAGAGGGCAGGTCCCCAGCACAGCTGGGGAGTGTGGGGAGGAGGCTCAGAGGGCCGGGGAGGCCCGTGGAGCCCATTGCCCAGTCAGTTATCCAGCAGGAAACACAACCAGCACTTGAGCAAATGGGATGAGGTTAGTGACCCTTAGGATTGCTAATGATTGCAGGTGTGGCTTGCAAGGGCAGGTGGCTTCACTAAGCAGGACATACACGTTTTATGCTTCTTTTCTTTTTAATTTAGATTCGTGTGCCTACTGCTGTTTGCCTTGTGTTAAGGTAGAAACTTACCCTCAGGGCCCTTAGCTTCAGAATCACACAGAGGTGGGTTTAAATCCCATCTCTGTCTCTCCCCACCTGTGTGACCTTGGGCAAGCTACTTCACCCCTTAAGCCTCAGCTTCCTCATCTCACCTTATAAAATGGTTGTGATAGAAAAGCAGAGAAGATTCCTAAGCAGGCTCTTCTTACCTCCTGCTCTTCCCATGGCTGTTTCCTTCTCACCTTTCAGCTCTCAGCATATGGTCACCTCCTCAGAGAGGCCTCCTCCTCTGAGTCCCAGTAGAAAGGAATCTTCTCTCGTGGTTTTTCTATCACACCCTTTCCTGCCTTATTTGGTTGTTGTTGGTATATGGTACAAAAGCATCTTGCCCCTGGCAAGAAGATGGTGTTGAGGACTATTCAACAAAGTATCCAAAAAAGTGTCAGATGAATGAATAAACAAAGTCACTGATCAATAAATCATGTTATGCTCCAGGGTAAACTCACTAAGTAGCCGAATTATTATCATAAGTAACAATAGGTCAGGGGTCATCATCATCCTCACCTGACTGGTACTCCTTCATGGGAGGGACTTGTTTTGAGCTTCCTCAGAAGCTTTCTGAGGTGATGCTAAGAAGCCTGGGAAGGGGAAGGAGAAGGATAGCAGGAAAAAAAGGACGGGCAGTAAAGTGCAAGTGGCACTTAATGCTACCTGGACCTTGGGGAGGCAGTGAAGTTAGTTATCCCAACCAAGGCACCAGGAAGCAGGGGCTTTATCTATAGACCTCTGTGTCCTGGCTCAGAGGGCAGCTGGGCGCCCAGCACTCTCTGCTAAGTCTATGTATCAGTGCCCTTGGGCAGTGCAGGTGCACAGGTGGTTGTGGAGGCCGCTCTGGTGAGCACCAAGGGGGTCCAGGGAACCTGGAGCATCTGCGGCAGGGACCCTAACATGCTGTCTGGTGTCTGTTGACTCAATGAATAATTCATCAGCAAACTCTACATAACAAATGGTTAGAGGAGTTAGGGATAAAAAGATGATGGGTTTCTGCCTTCAGGTCCTTACAACCTCAAGTGGGGGTGGGGATGACAGGATGACACTGAATAAATTACACAGAAAGTCAGGAAGCAAACGCTCTATCCCCCCAGGAGGCATTGAAGGGATTTGCTGGGCCTGAAGGAAGAGGGGACTTAAGACAGAGGAGGGAGGGCTTGGGAGAACTGTACTCACAAAAGGCCTGGAGACAGAAGTGTCATCACAGGTGTATTGGGAAGCAACAAGCAGGAGAATTGCTGGAGAGTCTCTAGGTTCTCTAACTTGGCAGGTTTAGAGTTGCAATCTGGGGACCGAAATTTGGCCTCAGAGAACTCACAAAAGGGAAGTCTAGGAAGAGTAGGAATTGGGAGCAGCTGCCAGACGATGTGTGCCAGTAAGTGTGTATGGGAGGTGCTCCCTGCCTCTCCAGAACACTGCTGGGAGGGCTGAAGTCCCCACACCCACCCACGTGCCCTCATAAAAGTTTCTCTATGTCTACTTACGCAGTGCACAACCTGAACATCTATACCTAGTGGTTCAGTCTGGCTGCAATAAGGTTGGTATATGGGAGGCAAGAGGGTGCTTAGAAATTGAGGAAGAAGGGACATTTCCCAGGCTGGAAGATTCCCCTCAGGCCTCTGCACTGCCCAGCCCAGTAGATGACACTGCCCTGGTTCCCTGGAAGCTGAATCACTACAAAGTTGTCTCATGCTGCATCTCAGCCGCACTCCAGGAGAATGGGAGACTTAGAAACAGCCTCCCTGAAATCTCTCCCCTCTCTCTACCTGTCTCCATTTCTATCTTCACTGCCTCCTTTTCCTCTACCCTGCCCATCTTCCTCTCTCTTCTCCCTCCCCTTAATGGTTGAGTCCCCTGCAAGGGGCCCAGGTGGGAGGACCAGGTGAGGCTGTTCCAGACTGACATGCTGGGAGATGTGGAGGGTAGCTGGGAGGCTGTCTGAACTGAATGTTTGAACCAAAGGAGGTCCCACTGGGCCTCCCTAATGTGTGGGGTTTTCTTTTCTTTTCCTTTTAAAGTATTTCACTTTCAAAGCAAAGCCAGGTCGCAGAGTGAAGGGAGCTGGATAAACTCAGGCGCACAATCAAAATGTCTTTGAACCTGGGCTGAAAGCTCCTCTCCTGTGCCAGGGCAAGGGCTGGGAGGAGGCTGGGGGACCCTCAATGCCTAATTGGCAGCTAATTGGATACTGGGGGGTAGGGGTGGGGAGTGGATTGGTGGCCCATAGCAAGTGATTGGGGATTGGGTGAATGCAGATCTCTTCAACTTGATGTAAAAGTGGATCTATTATGGGTTTTCTTGCCTGCATCTTGGTGGTCGGGAGATAAGCTTCTGTTGCTTAATGAGCTCATAGCTCAAGTTGTCTCCAGCTGTGAAGCTGGAAGAGGATTTCAAGGCAAAGTTAACACTGTAGTTAGTTCTAGCTGGCTACCTGTCATCACTCAAGTGAAGGAGAGAACAATCTTATTAAAATGAGCAAATAGAAGGCAGGCTCCTCAGCAGAGCTGTCGGGTGGAGATGGGAGTGGGGGGATAGTGACTCACAAAGCCCGGGTGAGCCCCAGACAAAATTTCCCCTCATGGTTTGATGTGGATCCAGGAGAACTTACTGTGGGGGCCTGGCCTGGGCCTGAACTTGGGGCTGGCCATTAGGGTGGAGGAATTCAGAGCATGGATTGTGAAGGCCAACAGATCTGGGCTCAAGTCTTAGCTCTGCAGGGTGACCTTGGGCAAGTTACTAAAACTTTCTGTGCCTCAGTTTCTTCCATCTGTAGGATGAAAATAATAATAGCACCTTCCTCGGAGGGTAGTTATAGTTATTAAATGTGATTACACAGTGCTTAGCAGAGTGCCACGCACATGATGAATGCATAACAAATTAGACCAATTATGATTATGCAGGACCAAGGCTGAGCAGATTATTTGAAGACTTCAGAGCTGAAAATCCCACAGGTGATTCAGAGAGGGTGACGAGGAGGATGTATATATAAAGTATTAGAACCTCAAGACACCTTAGCAATCAGCTAGTCCAGTTCTTTTTCGAGGTGAAAAAACTGAGACCCAGAAGGAAAAGTGGCTTTTCCAAGATCACACAATGAACTAGGGGGCAATGTGGAGCCTAGAACAGATCTCCAGAGGCCCAGGGCTGTTTCTACCACAGCATCTGCCCAACCACAGCTGGAACCAGAAGTGAAAAGTCCAAGATACCCCCTTTTCTTGCCTTTTCTCTGCCATTTCGGAGTTATGGTGGTTTCTCTTATTTGCCATGTTCTTCTCACATCTTGTGAAAACAAATTTTTATTCCCTGGGAATGGCTGAATAGGGGTGGGGAGGAGAAACTGGCCCAGGATAAGCCATTGAGGCCTGAGAGTTGCCTGTAACTGCCAAACAATCCAACAGCACCAGGAGAAAGAGCAGCTGTGGGTGACTATGGATTGTTGAGACAAGCTTCCAAACCAGTGCCCTGCTTGAGTCTCTTCCCCCACTCTACCCCTGCCCAACTTCCAGGGTGATCTTTACAAATGACTAGTCTAATGAGGTCACTTGCCTGCAGAGAGCCCTTCCTTGGCTCCACAGTGAGTCAAGCTCCTGGTAAATGGGGGTCCCCAGGTCTCAGGCCCAACCTTCCCACTCTCTGCTCAATCCCCCCAGTTTTCTTTCATGTCCAGGTTCCCAGCAGATCCTTCTTTCCTATGCCTTAACTTTTTTTTTTTTTCTTTTTTTGAGACCATGTCTCGCTTTGTTTCCTGGGCTAGAGTGCAGTGGCATCACCATGGCTCACTGCAACCTCAAACTCCTGGCCTACAGGCACACCACCATGCTCAGCTAATTTTTCTATTTTTAATAGAGACAGGGTCTCTCTCTTGCTCAGGGTGGTCTTGAACTCCTGACCTCAAGCAATCTGCCCACCTCGGCCTCCCAGACTGCTAGGATAACAGGTGTGAGCCACCATGCCGAGCCCCAATGCCCCAAATTTTTCTGAAGCTGTTTCCCCCTGCTCCATTACCCAGTGTCCAGCTAGGCCCTTCCACAAGGCAAACCAATTTGATTTTCCTTATATTCAGCTATCTTGACCAGGACTCACATTTCTTATATGGAAAATAAGAGGTGAGTGAAAGAACTGTGCCAGCTATGATTTCCCTGAAATTTCCACATGCAACAGAGGCTGACCTAACGCCTTGGAGTTGAGGTGGAGAGCTGAAGAGGCAGAGGAGCAAAGTAAAGACCTGTAAAATGGACATACATGTCCCACCCCACCTCAAAAGCCGGGATGTAACAAAAGAGAAGACAATGGCCAGGAAGTGGCTTAGGACAATGCTGAGTTCTGAAATTCTCCCCACAGGCCTTTGTTTCTTCAGCTGGTAAACTAATGGACTGGGAAAGGCAGCATCTAGAAACCCTTCTGGTGCTAATATAACTTTCTAGATTAAAGGGTCTTAACCACACAGATGACCCTGGGGAGAAAAAGGAGGAGAATTCCATCAGGAGGGGGTACAAAGGTGGCTTCAAATATTTTTGTGGCATTTTCTTTCTTTAAAAAGGATCTGGGGGAGGCCTTTCTTGTTGCAACAAGGGAGCGCGTTAGCTGTCTATGGCAAATGTATCTTGCTCTGTAAGCCTGTATCTTGCTCCTGCTCTGTAAACCTGTCTTTCTTTTCTGCAACAAACTTTGTTTCACCCTTGTAAGAAAGGAAAAAAAAAAGATCTGGGGAAAATACAGTGAATATTAATATATGTGTATTTGTTCAGTCTGGGTGATAGTTAATTCTTATATTATTATCTCCATTTCCCCATCTGCCATATCTAATAGTTTTGCAAAGAATTTGGTGAGTCTCTTCTCAGCAGTAACCATCTCCCTGACTTCTTCCACTTGCAATAAGAGGTGCTATCTCCAAGTGCAAATCATGCATCAACGTAAGGACTGAATTTGGGGGTGGGAAGATTCCCATTGCAGGAGGTATTCAAGCAGAGGCCAGATAGGCATTAAATATTGCAGAGTGATTTCTATTGTGGGTGAAGGTTGGATTCTGTTACCTGAGAGGACCTTTCTAATTCTCAGGTCTTATAATGGATGCTCAGGGCTTTCCTCCTTCTGTAAGTGATGCCACCCCTGTGCTGTCCTTGGTGCTGAGTTCAGCAAAGTTCATACCAATGAACTTTGAAAGCAGACTGTGGCAGGCAGAATAATAATCCTTTCTGCATTTCTCACTATAACATACAAATTAATCTGGGCACAGTAGTGCATGCTTAATAGTCCCTGCTACTTGCGAGGTGCAGGCAGGAGGATCCCTCCAGCCCAGAAGTTTGGGACTTCTGATTGCACCCATGAATACCCACTGCACTCTAGCTTGGACAACACAGTAAGACCCTGTCTCTTAAAAAAAAAAAAAAAAAAAAGGTACAAATTAGTACGTCAATTTCCAGGATATTCTGGTGATCAGAATGACAGAAGCCCTTTTTAGAGGGGCTTCAGGCATTTGTTCTAAAACTTCTCCCATTTCTATCTTCTGCTAATCTTTGCTTGTTCCTCCTCAACCTTATGCTGAAAAACTGGGAAGCCTGGGACTGCTTCCAGCTCAGTCACCGACAGGCTGTGTGACCCGGAGCAAATCCCTGCTCTGCGGCGAGCCTCTGACCCTTCATCTGTATAACGGAGATCATTTCACGAGGTGACAGAATGCTTGAAATCAGACTTGTGGCAACATGTGTTTTAAAATTGGCAACACTGCGAGGATCCCTGTTCCAGTGAGTATGAAGTGGAGCTTCTCTTGAGTGGGAAGCAAAGAAGGTGGTGAGGCGTTGAGTTAAACTGAAAAACTCTTGAGGAAATTTTCAGAAAAATGGTCTAGTTGGCTTCCCTGTGGGTAAATGGAAACCTTTTCAGATGGTGCCTGGTGACATTTGCAAGCATCAGAAACTTTGAGAGTGTAGGCAGGCAGTGACGCATCTCTGAATAGGAAGGATGGTGTGGTGGCATTTGTACTCACTGAGCTGAGGGGCAGTGTCACTGAGTCAGGGAAATGGGGTCCACAATGTAAAGGGTTGGTGGGCTGGACGTCAGGACTGACATCTTTATCCTGGCTCAGCCATTCACCTGCTCACAGAGTGGAGAGTAGCTGGGCTCCACTCCAACTTACCCACTGATTAGCTGTGTGACCTTGGGACAGTCCTTTCACTACCCCAAACCTGTTTTCTCTAGTGTAAAGTGGGTATACTAACGTCTGTCCGCCAGGATGGTCATAAGAATAAAATGAACATGGGTGACAAAGAGACTGCCACCCTGAGGCCAGTAGCATGGTGGGCATTTAACCTTTGTAAGCCTCGGTATTCGTTGTCTGCAAAATGGAGACAGTAAGGCCTGACCTCACAGAGATGGAGATGGGACAAGGACGAGCAGAGCCACCCCTGCTCCTGTTATCGTTAGCCTCATGCAACCCGACCTAGAATGAAGGGTGGGACTTGGTCCTTGCCAGCTCCCATGTCCTGCACACACAGGCACCAGCTTCTCCCTAACCGAGTTCTCTGAGTTCACCGGCCTACAGCTCTCCGAGGGAGCCAAGGAGGGGAAGCAAACCATTCCATTTCCCTTTCTTCTCTGATCGGAAGGGCCAGACATCAAGGTCCATGGAGCAAACAGACTTCTCCATGTGCAACTGCACTCTAAGGACATGGCTTAGGGGTGGTGGGCCCAGAGCGTCCAGACGCAGACTCTATGGCTGTGAATTTAAAAATCTTCGTGTCCAGCCTGGTGCTCTCTCTGCTGCTGGCATCCTCGACAGGAAAATTAATTGCTGCTGTCATTCTGCTTTCTGTTCCAGTCTATATCCCAGAATAAGAGATCTGCATGACATTAAGTAACCTGTCAGTAAAAGCCCTTTCTAAAGACCAGAGCAACCACAGAGAGGAGGGCTTCACAGCTGGGCAGGGACCAAGGACGGGTCCCCACTGCCAGCCTGGCCATTCTCCAAGAAAGAGGAGGCTGTGTGTGGACACACAATGGGACAGAGGCTGTCACGCTTTCCCTGGGAAGCAGAGGAAACTGAGCTGCTGACCCAGCCTGGCACACAACACAAGCCCTCGCTCTCCCTCACCCAGGGGCGCATGGCACCACATTCTTCCTGTGAATGGTGGTGTGAATTCTTCCCCTCTTGGCTTGGTGGTTATTAGCAAGGCTAATTCAGGTTCTGAGTCAGTGGCCGCACACCACTGACCTGCCTGGGGCTGAGGGGTCTGTGGTGCCAGCCCTGAGTGTGCTAATTTAGGAAGGCTCATGGGCCAGCACAGGCGAGTCACAGGTACTTTTGCCAGACTTGGCTACCTCCTTACGTCGATAGCAGAGTTGACATGTGCTACTGTCAATGTCAGGCCTGTGTAAAGTTTAACCTTAGGTATTAATCACATCCATACTCGGGACAACTGTAGAAAAATAAGGTCACATACAGACTCCTCCTCCAGGTAGGGCACACATGGGCAAATTAAGGGCAAAATGACTTCCCCTCAATCCAGTATTTCGAATCCCTGCCACGGTTGTCGTTAGGGAAAAGCTGAATAATTCCCCAGTCT
This sequence comes from Loris lydekkerianus, assembly GCA_963574355.1. NCBI lineage: Eukaryota > Metazoa > Chordata > Mammalia > Primates > Lorisidae > Loris > Loris lydekkerianus. Next base: position 14,868 of record CAUYPK010113762.1, on the reverse strand, counting down.
CCATGCTAAAGGAAACATCACACAAAAGAAGTGATGGCACAGAAGGTGCATTTCCACCATGCTTCACCTGTCCCCACTGCTTCCTGAGCATCTAAGTGCCCAGCATTTGTTTAAGATGCTCTAATGTGGGGGATAGGTCATAAACTCAGAGGCTATAGAAAGGACGTGGCACTGTGGACAGCAGTTTTCAACAACTTTTTAAATCAGGGAACCCTTTCTTCAAGTGAAACGTTATACAGAAACCCAAATGGAAGATGGATAAAAGCAGAGATGTCACGGTAGGAGGAGGAGGTGGGGGGAGAGGGATGGAGGGGCCCCAGTCCTGCCCACACGGTCCTTCCTTTACCATTCTTCAGTATGCAAATGGAGAAACCACCCATTTGCTCAGCATCTCTTGAGCACTGTGCCAGGTGCCAGGTCAGTAACACTGAAACGCACACACACAAACACGACAGCCTGGTCTGACTCCTTTCCTTTATAGATGAAGGTGCAGAGGGAAAGTGACTTGCCCGAGGTAAAAAAGTTACAAGGCCGATGAACTCAGTCTCTGGACTCCATGTTCAGTGCTCTTTCCACCATATCATTCTGCCTCTATCTGACAACAGCTCCTGTTCTAGAACCTGTGAAACAGCAAAACCTGGATTCCCGTCCCAACCTGCCTGCCAGAGAAGCTGCAGGCCAGTGAAAAAGACAGCAACGTAACCTAAAGTGTGTAAGAGCTTTTCGCTCTTATGTTCGAGAGGAAATTCCTTGGTTCTTTGGAGTCTGTCTACTTATGGTCTTAATTACCTCCATGTACAAGATCTTGCAATCTGTGCCTGGGGACTCTTTGAATTGCAGATTAATATTCAACTAGCTGGAACGATCTTCAGAAGGAGGCTTGTGGTAATTAAGTTGGTTAGAGAACACTTCAAACTAACTTTTTTTCATGGCATGCAAGTGCTATAAATTACCAGCAGAAAAAAGACCAGTCCCTTAATAGTACAACTTGGGAGTTGGGGGTACTTCTTGGGAGCTGAGGAGAGTACCTCATTCAGAGGGAGCATCCTCGGAGACCCCTTCTCAGGGACTGGGGGACACAGATTGTGAGGTGGGAATTCAGGGGCTGAGAAGGGATGAAGCGGTGAACAGCAGGGCTGGGAGTTCTGTTGGGCAGACTCACATCTATGACTCAGACTGGATTTTCTCTGAGACCCAGTGACCCCTCTCCTAGAAGAAGGGGTATCTTAGGGTGAAAGGAGTTGGGAGGGGTGGTTATTTCAAGAGCTGGGGCTGGGGCTGCTGAACAGAATCTAGAAAGTCAAAATGCTGGATCATATCTGGTTTCCTAAAGGAAAGGGGAATAAAAGAAGCCTTAAAAGACTTTGCCCAAAGCTGCAGGTATTCCAGAAAATAATTTTTGGTACTATCGCAGAGCAATCTGCATATTTTAGGCTAGGTATTTTTGCTATGGCGTTGCACACAACACACCAATGTAATACAACAGGGTCTGTCCCAAGTGATTTGTTACTAATATAGAACCAAGCTGGTGAATAATTTATTTTTCATACTAACTAACAGAAGTGTCAAGGTTGTGATCACTTCCCTCTTTATCACTTGCACATCTAGATGTTTTCTTAAATGGGGGAGAAAGTGTGAGGTTCCAGGGCCAGGAGCCACTGAGATTGCCCATCACCTCCAGCCCATGTGATCAGCACATGCCACTGTGTCTGGGAGAAATAAAGGCTGAGAAAGTCACTTCCAAGGATGTGGTGATAATCCTCTTGACAATGGGAAGCCATTAGGTATGGCAGTGCAGGTGGGTCAGAGGGTGGAGGGAGAGTATTCCCCAGCCAGAGCACTGGGTTCCACTGAGGCTCCCTGTGTGGCAGCCACATTCCCTTTGACCATATGGGGGTGTGCATAAGGGGGCCATGCCCTGGTTGATATAGAAATGCCAGGAGGGCAGGAGCTGTTCTATCCTTCCAGGGCTTCAGCCTCTGCCTTTAGTTGAGGACAGATGCTTTCAGGGATTGCTCTGCCCGGATGTGACCACCATAAGATTTCAGAGGACCCCAAGGAAGCAGTGAGAAAGAAGGGGACTGAGGAGGAAGGTGGCGTGGAGAGGAGGGGCAGGGGAAAAGGGTTCTGACCAGGGAGAAGGGAGGCCTGGGCCCATCCTGGATATGCCGCTGCCCCGCTGTGGGATTTGGATGGAATCATCTCCTCTTCATATCTCACTTTCCTTGTCTGTAAAAATGACATTGGAGAAGCAAAAACGACATGCAGAAAGCTGGGTGTGTCTGGCAAACTCGCTTATGTGAATATAGAGAAACTACAGGGTGCCTCAAAAGTTGCCCCTAAGGTTGCCATCCATAGGAAAAATGGGAAATTATAGCTAAATATACCTTTATTTATAAAACATTAGTTATGAAATTTTACAAAGAGTTGGCCAACACACAGAGAATATTTTGTAAATATTTTGTCAAATTTGGTAACGAATATTTTGTAAATACTGGATAAAGCCTATAGTACAGGCAGTGAAAATGGATCCCCCAGCAGATTGAACTATTATTATTATTAAACAATTTAATGGCCAATAGGCAACTGGTTAGGCAGATCATGGTATATCTGCAGACTATTATGTAGCCATTCAAAAAGATAATGATGTGGTAAATAAAAGAACAATTATGCCATGCTGTTGAAAGACTAAAACCCTCTATTACATGCCATGTATATACATTAGGATAGGATGATATAAGCATATGAGTAGAGAATGCAAAATAATGAGCAGACATACATTTTGCTCCTAAAATTCTTACTTTTTTTTAGTTAAAAAACAAGTGTATTGGGTCAGATATTCTGGGGGGTGGGGTCTCCAATGCTGACACGTGGAGGTCCAGGGGCACTTTGCTCCCTCGTTAGCAGTGGGTCCTGGAGGTCCAATTCTCAGAGTGTCAGGGAGTCAGGGAGTCCCCAAGCTGGAGCTGAGCATGGGGTGACTTTAAGCGCCTGCCCAAGCAATGTCAAAGCAGCCTCCCTGACTCCTTCTTTGCTTAATTTGTGTCAATTGATTTCCTATTTTTAATTAATAATTCTAATTATGATGCAGGAAATTTACCCAACAGCCATGACTGAATTAATCAGGGTGTATTGATTGGGCTTGCAGAGTTATCCCACAGTTTCTGACATCATCGATTTCCTGTTGGAAACAAATAAGAAAACACAAGTAGGGCAGACACAGCTGTCATCTCTGTGGTGCCCAGGAGGCCTAAACTGGGCCCAGAAGCACCTGCCCTCTGCTCCCACCCTGCCACCCCTCCAAACCCACAGCCACCAAGGCCACCAGGCGGCAGTCTTCCCCTAGGAACCCTTGTTAATGTCCCTGGAAGCAGGGACACTGATTACTGCGGGCCAGCCTCGGCACAGGGGGCTTTGTATGAAGGGCCAGTCAGTGAGACTGGGCTTTGTTTAGCATTTGTTTAGAATTCTGCTGCTGTGCCAGTGAGTGGAGATGAACTTTCATCTCACTGCCTAATTGGAGTTAGTACCTTGGAGATGCTCCCTTCCTGCCATGTCATTTTGCAGAGACCCATGGCCCAAGACAGCCCTCGGAGTCATTTGTTGCACAGCTGCATCTGCAGCTCAAGTCTCTGGCCTCTGTGCCCTTTCCCACCCATGGGGAGCTGAGCTGAGGGAGACGGGAGGGTAGGGACAACTTTCATTGTATGTCTCTGCTCTCCACTGTGGGCTCCCCACCAAGCAGGGAAGCCTGGCAGTGCCAATGCCGCCATGGTGAGCCAGCCCAGGCTGCCCTCGACCTTGCCCTCTGTCTTGGGCTCTGTGCTTGCCTCTCTGTTATCTTCCTCTGGGGCCTTGAGAATTCAGGTCTCCCACCCCGAGCCCAGGTCTCCAGATGCCGTACCTGCTCTTGGTACTGACACAGTGAATTATGTTGCACACCTGCAATCCCATCTCCTAAGCGCCTCCTCTATGCTGCACACCTTACATACATAATCTAATCTCCACAACTCACTAAAGCACAGATGTATGAGGAAACTGAGGCCGAGAGAGAGAAAGTAACTTGCCATATCCCCACAGCAAATAAGAAGCAAAGATTTGAAGCTGGACCATCTTATTCCAAAACCCATCATGACTCCTTTGCAAGGGGAAGAAACAAAGGAAATCTAGGGGGTCATATAATGGTGGAGTCTGTATCAGATGGGTGTAGTCTCATGACAACACTGGGAAGGGGTCCAGAGAGGAGACCCTGTCAGCAAACAGAAGAGTGAGACTGAGCCTGGCAAAGGTAGGGAAGTATGAGGAATGATGAAGAATAGATCAGGTTGGATACAGGCTTGTTTAGGCCAAGTGAAGGGCAAAGAGGGAACGAGGCTGGAGGAACAGGCGGGGCCAGATCATGGAGGACTTATCAATTTCAAGAGGAGAATCCGAATTCTCTCTTGGGGCCAGTGAGAGTGGCTATAGGCTTTGAGCAGAGGAGGCTATGGTCAGGTGGAAGTTCAGGTATCATGATCTAATTATGATCATGGAAGGAGGGTCTGAGTGGGAAGAGGACAGAGGAAGCACAGGGACCATTAGAAAGTTGTTACAAGACCTGGAACCGAGGCAGGAGAGATGGGGCTGGGGAGGAGAGAGACATGAAGAGTTGAGTAGGGTTGATAGCACCTGCAGTAGATCTACTTGTGGGGCTCCTGGACTTTGTGTTCAGATGACTGCTGTGTCTGTTGTTGGATCAGGGCCCACACTAATCCATTATGGTCTAATTTTAACTTGATTATATCTGCAAAGACCCTATTTCCAAATAAGGTAACACTCACAGGCTCCAGGTGGACATTCATTTGGAGAGATGCTATTTGATCCAGTACATGGGAGAATAATACATCTGCCTAATACAGTGGCTCCTTTCTAGGGCTAAATGAGATTTAGTTATGTGAAACAACTGGCTTCCATTATCCCTCTTCTAAGCACAGAGTTTGCTCCAGAATCCCCAGCCAGGAAGTCTTAGAAAGACATTGGGAAGGACAAATACAAGAGTGAGAGTGCTAGGCACCCAAAACTGCTTTGAGATACCCTGGGCACCCAGGAGCAAGAACTGGGATTGCCCATCACTCATCAAGTGTCCTGAGGAGGCACCTCCCACCCCCTCCTCATCATTCCCCAACAAAAAGATGTCAATTTCTACAAGAGGCAAGCAAATTAAAACAGCTCTGAATTCTCTTCTTTCATCTTCATGGACTTCCTGTTGGCATTGCAGCACCCATAGTAACCTGTAGCAAATGACAAGTTCTAACAGTCCACCCCAGAGAAAGTAACCACATGCAAATGTATACCTCACAGTTGCATCTCACCCAGGAGCTTCCTGTTACCAGCTCTAAGCTAGTCAGTGATGTCCTGGTAAATGCTGAACAACCAGCTCATCAAAGAAAAGAAAAAAAAAAAAAAAAAGCAACCCTGATTTGTAGCATGTGCCAATTTCCGTGGTGTAAATATTCCTGCCATGGTTGATTTCAAGCTTATCGATATGAAGTAACAAAACACAGAGTTGCTGAGAGATGTGCACATTCAGCTCTCATGAGGTAGTGCGAGACATACCCTTATATGGGGACCATATGGAGACATCTACACAGTCAGCACCCTTTTAGATCAGTCATTTCTTCAGTGCTCATGAGTCAACTGGGATGAGCTCAGATATTGCCAAACTTACTAATTCAGAAGGTAGAGAATCTTTTGAGCAGTTGTGATGATGCAAAAGGTGCTCTGGGTTAGATCTGAATCCAGATTTTGCCACTTACTATATACCTGGGCAAGTCATATAACCTTTTGTTGAGTGATTCATCATTCATTCAATAGTTAATAAATATTCACTGTGATAGGGTGATGGGGAAATAAAAAAGAAAAACATAAAATAGTCTTTGGGTCAAGAATCTCACAATCTGGTGAAGAGAGCCACAAAAATTATAATATCATGGAGTTTGCATTAGTTTCCTCTCCTATGCAAAGAGGGTAAAATGTCTACCCAAATATTGGATGAGAACACACGTGGCAAGCTCTCAACACAATACCTGGAACAGAGTAGGGGCTTGGCAAATATTTGATAAATATAGCAAAGCCAACCTGTGGCAGGAGAAATTAATTTATTCATCAAATGAACTGCACACACCTGTAAGGCACCATGCTCGAAGACTTGGGGAAAGACAAAGTAGCATTGAGCCATAGCCTAAGAGGATGATGGGACAATCCCACCTGTCTCCTATTCTGAATCTCTGCTCATCCACTGGTCCGCTTCTTTCTCTATGCTACCAGGGGTGGGCTGGAAGGGAGTGGGCTGGAAGGAGGGTTGGGAAGATTCATCAGAACCTTCCCATTCAGGGCGGGGTGGCCTGGTAAGGGATCACTGTCTTTGTGACAGGAGAGAGATCCTTCCACATTTCTAGGTATCAAATCATAGAATGAGATATGCCAAAGGATTTGCTGCTTATTTATAGTTACCTTTTCCTTCTATTTAACTGTTTTTTAAAAAATCCACTTTAACTCAGCTTTGGTAATCACCACCATATGGCCAATCTGGTTTTAATTATATCATGCCTCCTCTTCCCTACTCTATCCCATATTTTTTCTCCTTTCAATGATCAATTAGCATCATTTACCAAAGAGGATCATTTATTTGCTGCTACCCCATTACTTCAGGTTTGCAAAGTAACTTCTTTCCTCTTGAGTACTTTTCCTACAATACTTGGATGCTGCCATCAGAGTGCAATAGGGTGCCTCATTTTCAAAGTTCAAAGAATTTTATCTGAGCTCAGCATCACAACTCTGAATTTTCCAATTAACACAAAACAATTTGTCATTTTATTCTTAAAACAAAAAATCTCCTTTCCATCCAGCTAATTTTTCCCCCTTCTGGGAGCAAGGAGTTAAACACAATTCAAACACAGTAACTCTTAGCAACGCCCTTGACAACCGGCGACATTGACAAATTGTCTCTGATCCAAAATGCCTTCTTTTACAAAGCTTTCAGCTACAAAACCAAGCTGACAGCTGAATATCACCTTCAAAACGACAAGTTTAAATGAGTTATTATCTGTAAAGGGCTTAGAAGAGTGGCTAGCACACAGTAAGTGCTATACAAGTATTTGAAGTTTGATTTTATTTTATGATTTATTAAGAATGTAAATCCAACGCTGCAGGGATTACCAATGAATGAGTTTCCCTTAGTCTGATTTAATCATCTGCTCCCTGTGAACGGGGAAAGGATCATCTGATTATCAAGACAGGAAGTTGTCCCAAAGGTGGCCTAGCTTGGGCAGGGCCTGATTTCTCCTCCCCCTGAAGTTTTCTCTCGTTCACTCATGGTTACTGGACTCTGGGCTGAGCCAGAATCACCTAATTACAGGAATGCTAGACTGGGGTTATCTTGTTTTCTTTCTTTTTCAAGTTAAGCCAAGAAGAGCTGCTGGAGAAGCACGGCTAGGGCATGTGATCGATTAAATTATCATAAGCAGTAAAGGACAGAGGAGGGAAGACTCCCAGGCCAGGCCCACTGCTACTGTAATGGAGTGGTCATCTGTGGACAGAAGGACATCAGACCTGGCAGAGATGGTCAGACTGATGGGCAGCCTCGGTGCCACCTCAGGGAATTGCTGACACCTCAGGGTCCTTTGGATAGTACTAATGATGGTAACAACAGTGATGACCATTCATTGAGCACCTTCTGCGGGGCAAGCACATTTCATTCTTTAACAATACTCATCTAAATGGGTATTAAAAATGCCCATTTCCCAGACAGGAAAACTGACACTCAGAAGCAATAGGTGGCTTACTCAAGGTCACACAGCTGGTTGAGTGAAGTTGAGTGAAGCAGCACAGTGGGGCCAAATCTGTCTAGTTGGTCCCTTCCCTTCCCTTCCCTTCCCTCTCCTTCCTCCTCCCCCCTTCCCTCCCCTTCCCTTCCCTTCCTTTCCTTTCTTTCTCCTTCCTTCCTTCCTTCCTTCCTTCCTTCCTTCCTTCCTTCCTTCCTTCCTTCCTTCCCTTCTTTCTTGACAGAGCCGTACTTTGTCACCCTCAGTAGAGTGCCATAGCTCACAGCATCCTCAAACTCTTGGGCTCAAATGATCCTTTTGCCTCAGCCTCCTGAGTAGCTGGGACTACAGGTGTCTGTCACCACTCCCAGCTTGTTTTTCTATTTTTAGTAGAGATGGTTTTGCTCAGGCTGGTTTTGAACTCCTGAGCACAAGCAATCCACCCACCTTGAACTCCCAGAGTGCTGGGATTACAAGTGTGAGCCACTGTGCCCAGCCCATAGCTGGTTGTTTTTTTTTTTTGTTTGCTTTTTTGAGACAGAGTCTCACTCACTATGTCACCTTCAGTAGATTGCCATGGCATCACAGCTCATGGCAACCTTAAACTCTTGGGCTTAAGCGATTCTCTTGCCCCAAGTAGCCGGGACTATAGGCGCCTGGCACAACGCCCAGCTATTTTTTTGTTGCAGTTGTCATTGTTGTTTTAGCTGGCCCTAGGCTGGGTTCAAACCCACCACCTTCGGTGTAGGTGGCCAGCGCCCTACCCACTGAGCTACAAGTGCTGCCCCATAGCTGTTTTTTCTCACCATTGGCACTCATGGTCCTTTGGCCCTGGCTGGCCTGACCACATCCTTCCTGTCCTCTCAGGGCACCTCTTCCCAAGAGGCGCTTGCCTGCTCCCTGGTGTCTGAGGGTGACATCCTTCTCCTCCGAGCCCACAGGCTCCACTTGTTGGAGTGCTCTGGGGAGCTGAAGCCCAGAGGGTGTTTGCCAGTGCCTTTGTTCCAGGCCCAGAAATGACTCAAGCGGGTTCCCTACCCTCCAAGGCCTGGTGAGAGTTTTCCCAAAGGGAATGTCAGCCAGCCTACAGAGCACAGTAAGGCTTGGAGCTTGATCCAGGGGGTGGCCAGGAAGAAAGAGACATGAGAAACAGGCCCTTAGAGACAAGACTTGAGAGGTTTCAAGGAAGGAGCAGCTTGCCAGTGAGACAAAGGGCCTGACTTCTTCAGGGTAGGAGCCAGTGAGGTCGAAGCTGGAAACAGTGAAGTCTGTGAACATGCGAGGAGGCTGGGAGGGACATCACACGTGTGATGGGCAGGGCCCCCTGCAGCAGGGTCTGTAAGACCTGAGGAGGGTCCACACACCAGGCCTCAAGGACCAGCAGGGCTAGCCCAGGACAAGGCTGGCCAGGTCACAGTGCGAGGGAAGCCAGGTTCCGCTACACAGGAGCACCCACCTTCCAAGGGTGCTTGTCTGTCTCTGGAGCACGTAGAGCCGCCAGCACAGTCAGGGTCTGAGCCTCCCACCCCATTCCAGTGGCTGAGCAGGGCATGGCCCAGCCATGGGCTGGCCTGCACTCAGCTGCCCACGGGTTTTGGAAGGTGGGTGCAGAGTAGTGGGTGAACCCCAAGTGCTCACCCCAGAGCAGAGAGTGGAGACAGAAGACCCTGGTTCTACCTTCCGAGCTGCCCACTACTGTATGTGACAGCGTGAAGGGGGGTGGTGCTGCTGGCAAGTGTGCTCCAGCGCGTGTGAGAGCGAGCACCTGAGTACGCCGGCAGAGGGGGTGTGAGTGGGTGTGGGCACGTGCGTGAGACCGTATGAGAGTGTGTGTGTGGCTGTGTGGCCGTGGAACAGTGCGGAATGTGAGGCTACAGAGAAGAAGGGACCTTCACAGGCACAGTCGGCCAGGTACACAGAGCCAAAGAGACTCTGATACCAAAAGAAAAATGTGGAGAGTGACAGGCCGCAGAGAGGCTGGAAGCACGCAGGATAAAGAGAAATGGAGATCTGTAGAGAGAGAGAAGAAGAAGAAACCGAGAGAGTGAGGTTGGAGAAGAAAAATGTTGAAGAGAGAGATTTAGCAGAGAGGGCAGAGCCATCCGCACTTCCCCCTAGACGGGGGCCCTCTCAGATGGCTTCGGTGAGTCAGCCTAACAGTGAGATGGGTCACCGCAATCCCAGGCTCGGGGGACGCTTTTTGATTCCTCCCTTCGTTCACCAGTTCTGCAAGTGACTAGGAGTGGCTGGTTCTGTGTGTGGGAACCTTGACCTACAGAGGGGCTCTGCCCCCTCCCTCCCTGGCCCCCAGCCCCCAGCCCTGCGTCATCCCGGAAGCCTCTGACAGTCGCCCCTTGCCAAGCACTGATCCTGACATGACATCCTTCTTCTGCTGACCTAAGTCTAATTTGCTTGGGGAAAAACTTTCCCTGGCCTCCAAATCAAATCACAGGGAGGGAAGGGGGTTGGTTGAAAGGAACCAAGAGAAATAAATGTATTCAGCGAGTGTATTTTTATTTCAATAAAACTTGATTCAATAACCCCCATGAATGTTTTATGTGCAGGAGGCTGCCCCCTCCTGTGGCCAGCATTGGTCTCAGGCCAATGTTACCTTCCCTTGGAGGGGCACTGTCCCCTACTTCAGCCACCCACCAGCTCTGAGAGAAGTCAGGGAAGGCAAGTCCCCTCCAGTCCCCCAGCTGTCACCAGACTAGCTCCCCAGGGACCTGGCACTGTTTCAGGAGAGGCTGAGAACTTGGGATGGAGGCTCAGTGGGGCTGAGAACTTGGAATGGAGGCTAGGTTCAAATACTGACTTGCTGGGGGACCTCACTCTGTGAGCCTCAGTTTTCTCTTCCCATCCTTAGACATTCTTACGTGGATCAATAAAGACGCAGCATGAAATACTTCAAATACATCAGTTATCATCCTTCCTGGGGACTGAGAGCCAAGGTATGGCTCATCCTGAAACTTTTATCCCTCTGACAAATTTATCCCCTCTGGCTCTGGGCTTGCAAAACAATTTCACTGCAGTCCGTTTCCTCCACCCATTCCAAGCCAGGCCAGGGCACGCTCAGTAAGTTCCCCAGGGGGGTGCTGGTGATGGGGTTAAACTGGGGAGGGGACAGCAAGTGGCTATTGTTTTATCATTACTCTCCCAGCCCAGCTCAGGTCACATGGGCCAAACGTGTGAGACTGAGTCCACTCCTGGGCAGCACCTGACCCATGCCTGGGCAATCAGAACATTCCATTCCCTGGCCACAGCGATCAGCTCTGGGATGGGCATGTGGCCCAATTAAGCCAATGGGACTCAATCCCGGGATTTTTGCAGGAACCGGGAGAAGGTGTTCTCTTCCTATTTGGGCTATTAGGTTGGGAGCCTGTGGTGTCCATCTCTGTTATTCTTGGGAAGAGAAGACTTGAGGATGAAGCCAACAAAAAGGAAAACAGAGCCAAGGTGCAGACAGACTGCAGATGTCACCTGAGCCCGTGACACCACTGTGTGCACCAGCCACCCCTGTCCTTCCTAGTTACAAGAGGCAATAAATCCCCCCTTTCTGCCTAAACCCTAGGTTGGGTTTCTATCATTTGCAGTTAAAAAGTACTGTTTAATGTCTGGGATCTGAGCATGTCTTTCCATTTTACTAATTAAGGCCTTCTTCCTCCCTGGGGAAATGCCTGAAAATGCCTGGGGAAGAGGGTTTGGGAGAAATGGTGGAACTTCCTGCGGGCTGGTCCCAGACCCCCACCCCTGAAGGCACCTTTAAGAATTCCAGTGCAGGTGCATCTTACAAGGGTACATGTGAAATTTAGTAAATGCAGAATGTAAATGTCTCAACACAATAACTAAGAAAATGCCAGGAAGGCTCTGTTAACCAGTGTGATGAAAATGTGTCAAATGGTCTATAAAACCAGGGTATGGTGCCCCATGATCGCATTAATGTACACAGCTACTATTTAATAAAAAAAAAAAAAAAAAAAAAAGAATTCCAGTGCAATCAGAGAAAGTAATGTTGCCTCCCTACCCCAACCATCCAGAGGACCCTGATGTCCTGAGAATTCTCAGCACCTCTCAGCACATGGGCTCAGGGCTCTGTGGGGCAGCACTTGTAGTCACCCCTCCTTCCCTCGCCTGCTGCTCTTGCCCTCAGTATTGTCACCAGTCAACCCAATCAATCAACAATAGTGTAGTGGAAGGGTGGGCTTAGCATGAGAGCTAGCAGCAGGTCAGATGCCCCTCTGAGCCCCCATCTCCCCTTCAATGAGATGAGGGGGTTGGACAAGATGAACTCAAACCCAGCTCCAATATCTTTTATATTTACGATTCTTTATTCCATTTTAGACAGTTGGAGGAATAAACATTTAAAAAGAAAAAAACTCTGTCCTTAACCCCACAATCTCTTGGGGAATAGAAGACATATATAAATAAAAGAAGTTATATAAAAAAAGAAATCAATAATGCTGTCTTCAACAAGGTGAAGTCTTATGTAGATGATGGTCTGCAAGCCCCTTCCTGGCTCTGAGAATCTTCCAGAAGGAAAGAGGTTATGTTTCAGGGGGACAGAAATTCAGCAGCCAGAGCCTGGGGCTCAACCCCAAGCAGTTTTATATAGGAGATGCTGGGATCAGAGGAGCTTCCCAGGTGCCCTTGCCCTCTCCGTGGCTTGACAATGTGTGGAACCAAGACCCAGATGGGTTGGTGTGAGCTGGACAACTCAGGAGGAGGAGGAGGGGAGAAGGGAGGGAAGGGGAAAACACAGGAGCTTGTAAGGAGTTCCTTTTTGCTCCCTGTTCATTATTTTTTCCATTTGCAAGAGTTTACAAATTTAAAGTGGTTTCTGGCAAGAAAGAAAAATTCTGTGCAGAGCCAGAGGATGCCTTGTGGCTGGGGTGTGGGGACAAGGGAGTCCAGGAAGGAGCTGGCACTGGGAGTGACAGGCCATGTGAGGGCTCTTGAGTCAACCAGGAGGAAGGGCATAAGGAGTCTGGGTCTAGCCAGACAGGTAGCAGGTCTGGAGGCTCTGGTGACATCCAGGATCAGGGTCAGGCAAGAGGTCAGATATAAAGCCCTCGGCAGGCTCTGCACCCGTAGCTCAGTGGTTAGGGTGCCAGCCACATACACTGGGGCTGGTGGGTTCGAATCCAGCCAAGGCCAGCTAAACAACAATGACAACAACAACAACAAAATAGCTTGGCATTGTGGTGGGCACCTATAGTCTCAGCTGCTTGGGAGGCTGAGGCAAGAGAATCGCTTAAGCCTAAGAATTTGAGGTTGCTGTGAGCTGTGACACCAATGCACTCTACCGAGGGTGACATAGTCACATTCTATCTCAAAAAAGAAAGAAAAAGCCCTCTGCAACAGGAACAGAGTGCCACTCTGGCCCTGAGTCACAGATGGCCGAGCCCTCCTTGTAGGCAGGCGTGGACATGCTGGTAGATTCCAGAACAGGTGCAGGGGTCTCAGGTTTGCTGGGAAGGCCCCCATATGAGGAACTGCAGGAGGGTGCCCTGTGGAGGGGGCAACTGTGGTTCACCTGGAAAGTGAGAGGTTTGGCAAGGGGGCCTCTGAGCTCCCTGGTAGTTCTGGTGGTTCTGCCAGATGGCCTAAGAACACTTTGGTTGACCACACTGTTAGGTCACAGACCTTTTTAAGAATCTGATGAAAACTGTGGACTGTTTCTACCAATATATATATATATTTACACAACTGCATAATTTTGAAGACTTCATGGTCCTATTTGTGGGCCAGTGTGGATTCCAGGTTAAGCATTTCTGTTTGAAGTTCTTGGTCCCTTGGGCTCAGAGAAAAGCCCAGATTGAGATCCTGTTCTTTTGCCATCCTCAGATAGATGCCAGTGGCGGCTGCTTCTTGCTCTGAATTCCAGGGTGCAGCAAACTGTCAGCTCAGAGGCTGGGTCTCTATCCATGAGAGCCTCTAAACATGGCCCTGCAGGGTGACCCAGTTTGCAGGAGGCTCAGCTGGGGCTGGAGACTGTAACCATGTGCTGGGGCCACATGCAGACCCAGTGAAAGGGCAAATGAATGGGTAGTCAGGTGTGAGGGGGCTGGTTAGAGCTCCCTGCTGGGGAACACAAGGCATCTGTGTGGATTTGTGAGGCACTTTATGAATCACCCCCAGCCAGCCTTTCTGAATGGAGACACTTCTCAAAGACTCACAACCCCAGTTGCGAAAAGGCTTCTCTGTCTTTGCAGTTTGCACAGATCCAAATGGGGTCGGCATGCCGTGAGCTGAATGAATAGGTTGGATTACAGTCACTGCTGCTGGGGGCAGATAATTGCACTAAAGCTCAGACCAAATGCCTCACCCTGCACCCCAGACAGTGCCAATCACAGGGGATTAAGTCCAGTGAAAGGCTGAGCCCAAGCCAAGAAGGGGGTGGGGGTGATGGTGAGAGTTGGTGGGGAGTGCATATAGGGCTGAGGATGGAGGGGGTTGGGGCTGGGACTGGGGCGGGGAAGGGAAGGGCTGGGGAGAGGGGATGGAGGTCTGGCAAAAACCAGGTGGGGCAGAGTGGGCAGCAAGGAAGACCTGTGGGTTCACGGTGGGGCTCCATCACTCCTGGGGAACCAGGAACAGAGATGGGAAGCCCAACTTTGGCTCTCTGGGTCTGGCTGACCTCAGGCTGTGATATCTTGTGTTTTTTTTTTCTTTCCCTCTACCTTTTCTTTTACCTCAAAGAAGTGCAGTCACTTGCCCAAGGTCTAAGTGGCCAAATCATTGTATCACCATCAAGGTAATCAGTGTTAGAAACTTGGACTTAAATTTCTGTGGCTTTCACTGTGTGTGTGTTGTTAACATAAAGGGGGAAAAAGTTGAGGCAAAATTAATATAAGCAGAGGGTTTATTTGGGCCAAGTTTGAGAACTGCAGACTGGAGCACAGCCTCAAGTTGCCCTGAAGATACACTCTCCCCAGTGGGAACTGTACTCCTGGTGGGCCCCCCCCCCCCCCCCCGCCACCGGTGTTAGTTGGGGCCGGGGGGGCGGAGGCGCCCCCGCCCCACGTTGGGGGTGGGGCGCCCGGCCAGGCACAAAACCCCACCAGGG